>WNHE01000360.1:0-13252 GCA_009805545.1 Oryza longistaminata
GGACTGAAGAATAGAATAACCACGATATTGTATCCATGTAGAAGTAGAGATTCCTGGAATGTGGCCAGTCACTAAGTATGGGCAGAACTCTCACGTGTTAATAATGTATCCAGAGTATTGTTATTTGGCCATTTTCACGGAAGATTTCTATAAGCACATAAATGCCACTCTCAAACTATCGGGGACATTACAGAAAGCTTAGTTAATAGCCATGTATCAAAATTGTATGTCAACAAGGTGAGGGTGAAAGTTTGTAATCTGGGGTTTTTCCGGGTATTAATGCAATGGAAGCAACAGGTTACCAGTGGTGGATTAGATGTGGTTGCGGGGGTACCACCATCAACAGTCCGGCACCCTTCCTCCACATCCAGTAGATGCGACCAGTCATTGAGTCAGGTATGAGCGGGAAGATAAGCATGTGCACCTAGTGAATTGCACATCTTTTATAAAAACAGGAACTACAGAAGCAATGTGTCCTGAGCGATCAAAAAACGCAAAAAACAGGGCTAGTGCATTTTCGTCTTGCAGGTAATGCATCTTTTGTTGTGTTTTGTTTGGTGTGATCTTTAGTAGTACTAATCTCATTAACAATACTGTGTTCATGTTTCTCCAAGCATAATTCAGATTCAAAAACACTCATCTGTGTAGCCACAGGAAAAGCAGGAAACAAAATTGAAATGCAAATGCATAAATATAGAAAGTAACGTTCACGAGCTCAATCCATCATCAGCACATGGGCAACCTTCTTTTTAAAAAAAATGTAACGAGTGGTCAGATGTCTTTTAGGGTGTATTCTGACTGTACCTTTATCAGTAGTGATAAGTTTCCTTCATCTCATTGACGCACAGTGTGTTCTCTTCACAGACCATCAGTTGTTCAGATTTCCAAGTCCGTCATTGTACTGTTGGCATTTGTGGCACAGGCAGGAACTCCTGATCGCACTATGCACCCTGCTGCTTAACTTCACAATCAGGTGGCTAAACAAATCACAAAGTACATTAATAAATTAGTACAATTAGTTCCAATAAATCCCTAACTGATTTAGCCAATCGGTCCGGGCGAAAATGAAGGTTTGTTGCCTTGTGCCGAATCCTGTATTCGGAGACCAGGAAGAAGGTGCCTGAGTCGTGCTCGAATCCGGCAGCGAGCGCCTAAAGGCCCAAGAGCTGTGGCCTCGTTGCCACCTGTCAACTCGATTACCCCATTGAGAGGAATGGATGTATAGGCCAGATGCGTGCCGGTTTGTAGAGAGGGAAAGCTGGCCACCCGGTCATGGGGGGAGGGTGGGTGCAGCACTACAGCAGCGTGGCCATACGTGGGGCGTACAGTGAGGAGCCAGGAGGACTGTGCCGGCGAGAGAGAGACGCGCGGGGCGAAGATTCGCAAGACAGCGGCGGCGGCGGCGGCGGCGGCTGGGTAGGAAGATGGCCGGCGATGCCCTGCTTGGCAGGCACAAGCCCGCTTTTCCGAGCCGTGCGGCCTAACGCCATAAACGGGCCGGGCCGTTGCGGAACATTTGGGCGCGCCTCTAGGGGAGAGGAGACAAAGTGATTGAAAATACATATGGACCCATGTTAAATATAACGATCATATGCGTTTATAGAAAAAAAAAAAAAGGGAGAATAGCTACTTTTAGTCCTAAATTTTTCTGAGGATCAGTTTAGGTCCAACTTTCTTATAAATGGTCCACAGAGAATTCTTAAAAACCTTTGTTCATAAGAGGCTAAGAAATGTCCTTGGTCCAACCAAAAATCTCAAAATATGGATAGCCAAATGTCATTATTCATCGCAAACTAATGATGAATGTCCATTTACCCTTACGTATTATCAGTAGGAAAAAATAAATATAAGGGAATTAGACATAACCATAGGAAAAAATACTTCTTTTTTGTTCACCCTTTTGAGGTAGTATTTTTGCTGCTTACATATACCGCATATAAAGTTTTAACTTTTTTCTTTCTGTTTTTTTATTTTCCTATGCGTAGGGTAAATTGGACCAAAATCGAAATATAGATTTTGCATAGAAAGGTAACTGGGCATGTCCATGTGGTGAATTTTGATGGACCAAGGACTATATTAGCCCACATGACAATATTTAAAGGAAACTTGTTTGGACAATATGACAGATTAAGAACTAAAATGACCCGGAGCTGAAACTTTAAGGGACCATATTAGCTATTCTCCCAAAAAAAAAAAGAGTAAACACATTGGAACTGTTTAGAGCATTGTACTAATAGCAGGCTATAGCCAGTATAAACATATTTAAAGAAGATAAAAGAAGAGAAAGAGCAGTCGGGCTTTCAAGAATCGTGTAGCCAGCTACTGCACGGATCCAAGATGTAACGTGGTATGACGGTGGTACCAGGTATTAATAGTAGTACACCACCAAAATTATGATGGAATTGTTCTATTAAGTTGGCTATAGGAATGATTAAAATTAGTAGTGACTATACTATTAAACTTGCTCTAGAAGTGTGTAAGATCCCTAGTAAGTTTTTTCAACATGCTGTCACATCGAATGCTGTTGGACACAATGTATAAGTATTAAATGATAGAAAAAAAAAACTAGATACACAGATGTGGCGTGTATATTGCCGAGACAGAACTTTTAAACGCCGAATTGCGCCATTGATTTGACAATTTTTGCTACATAATACATTTGCTAATGATGGAATAATTAGGCTTAATAAATTCACTCGCATTTACAGGGAGGTCTGCAATTTTGTTTTGTTATTAGGACTACGTTTCATATTTTTAAATGTGCGTCCGTATATCCTGATTGAACCCGGAAAAAAATTTAACATCCCATGTATCTAAAGTAAATCACAGCCTAAACCAACCGACTGAAATCGTTGTGTACTACGCCAGGATCCGCATTATGTTGAGCCCACCTGGTCAGTGGTATTGATGCACAGTGGTCACCGCACTGGATAATCCTTCTGAGCCTAATTACCCATAATTTAAACAAACGTGATGCTACAACACGTAAACTTTTGAGAATTATGGATTAATTAGCTTAAAAAATTCGTCTCGCGGATAAGCTCTATTTATGAAATTTAGTTTTTTTTAATTAGTCTAATGTTAATCTAAAAAGAGGCTATAACATCCGTATGTGAAACTCCGATGTGACAGGGATTAGAAAGTTTTAAACAGCCCCATAATCGATCTGAAACAGAAGAAGGGTATTGAACCTCTAATTGAGAGGAGCTCTGAACAAATTCTAAATCTTTATCCATTTACTCATTCCGCTTTTTAGTATGTCATGCGCTCCTCTTTTCCGCATTTGTTCGATTGGAATAGCTAACAACATCTCGACAGTTTTTTTTGAATGAATAAAATCCTTTCAATTGTAACTGATCACGTAACATGCAATATAAGTGATATGTAACTCATATGTAACTCTGAAAAATTGGATGGAGCAATGTGGGTTATCTGACGAGAATGCAAGCTGGCAGGTCTCTGGGTTCGATTCTTGCCGCAGCATAGCACAAATCTCAAAGCATATAAAATAAACGATTTAAAATTCAAAAGTTTTTACCTGGTCTGAAAAAACTGTCGACAGTAGGATAGCAAATCCGTTGTCGATTTTCTTAATTGAACGGGCGACCGATGTCCCGCGGTAATAGTTCGTGTCCTGTTGTTATGACGCAGTTTTACATCCACCACAGGTGCTCCTTTCGCGTGTTGTGGTGTATGACCAATTTGACCACCACGAGAAACCCATTGGTGCTGCTGTCGCTTCTCGTCCTTCATCTCACGCTGGTGTAAGTAACGTTTCCTAGTTGACAAACAGAACAAAGTCTTGGGCGCGGCGGCGTTACTTGTACGTCAAGTTTGCACGTGCACACCGTCGCGGATGCTCTCGGACTATGAAAATGTCAGCACCTTTGGCATTAATTTGTACTTATTCAACAACAATAGCGGTGCATTTTTTTTTAAAAGAAAAACTTTGATCACTATTTCAATTCATAATATTGGTAGAGATTATCGATATTAATAAATAAATGTATTTTGTCAACGCACTTTTAACACTATTTATATTATATGGTGTTCATATTTTTGAAAACTCAATAATAAAGTTTAAAGTTTCGGAACAAGTATT
Source organism: Oryza longistaminata (assembly GCA_009805545.1). Classification (NCBI taxonomy): domain Eukaryota; kingdom Viridiplantae; phylum Streptophyta; class Magnoliopsida; order Poales; family Poaceae; genus Oryza; species Oryza longistaminata. The sequence continues at coordinate 4,103 of WNHE01000360.1, forward strand.
AGGCTTAGTTCCCAAAATTTTTACTAAATAAATTACATCACATCTTTGAACATGTATGAGCATTAAATATAGAAAATAAAAAACTATTTACAGCAGTTTGCTTTGGAAGTCCGCGAGATCGAATCTTTGAAGCTAATTAGTTCATGATTTGCTAATCAAAGATTTAAGCATATGTCTAAAAATTCATGTGATATTTTTAAAAAATAAAATTGGGGAAAAAACTTAAACCCCAAAGAACTAAACACACCTTATTAACAGATCGAGAGGTGAGACAAAGCCAGCGTGACGCTGCTCAGGTGTGGTGCATGTATCCAACTCGCCAGAGAGACGCACCCACATGCGATCCATGGCGCCACGCACATCCTCTTCTTCTCCGTCGTCCCACTTCTTCCTGCCCTTGGCCACACGCGGCCCTCGGCGTCCGGGTCTCCATCCCGTCGTGCTGCTCCGGGCGGCACGTGCACATCAGCTCGAGGCGCGCCTCACGACGCTTACATTGCCGCCTTCGCCGCAGTGGGCGGCGCGGCCGCGCTCACCGGCGCGCGCTGGTTTCTGCCTGTGGAAGAACTCCACCGCGCTGGATCGACCTCACCGTCCGCGCCGGTGCGTCGCCGACAAGCTCAGCGTCGGTGTTCGACCGCGTTCCGCCGGCGCTACCGTGACACGCGCCGGCGTCGAGGACGCGCCTCCTCGACTCGGCTCCAGACCCGTGGGTTCTCTCGCCGACGACCGCCGGACCGGTAAGGGCCGCGCCGCGACCCGCCGCTGTCGAGCTCCATGTGATATACACCATCATCTCGTGAAAGAGAAGAACTCTACATTTGTGAAGCAGAGACCTGTGCATGGGGAGGCTCGTCGGGGTTGGAGAGAGTTGGTGTACTCGCGGACGGGCCGAGACGCTCTTCGGGCGCGCCGTAACGACTTTCCGGCAGCCCGCCGCGCGCCGGGGCAGCCGTGCATGTTGTGTCGTTCTCGCGGTTCCAGCGGCGGCTCCGGGCGGCTCGTCGAGCGCGCGAGCAAGGACGGACGGGAACGAAGCCGGTCGTCGTCGTGTCGCACAGCCAGGGCGGCTACTTTCGCCGCTCGAGTTCCTCAACCGGAGCCCATGGCGTGGCGGCAGGAGGCACACAAGCATTTCGTGCATGGCGGTCCACGGCTGGCGGCGCGCTTCGTGGGTCGATGCGGGTTCCTCCCACCAGGGACGACGACTCCCCGTCGGCCGCAGTCGGGCGAGGCTCCGCCATCAAAGTTCACTGCCGCTGCCGCTCGCCCAAGGTGTTCGACCGCCACACTCCGCTGGTGATCAACTCGCCACAAGAACTACACCGCGGAGGGACAATGCCGGAGTTCTGGCGGCGGTGGGCTACCGGGCGTCCGAGGTGGCGCTGTAAACGAGACGCGGGCTCTTCCGGTGGCGAATGGCATCGGAGCGCCCGGGGTGCCCGAACGACGTGCGTCAGACGGCGGCGGCCGACGAACGAGAAGCTGGTGTATGGGACGGCGACTTCGGCGAGAACTCCGCGAGTCTGTGGTAACGGCGAGGCGACGGGTTGTGAATCGGCGAGCATATGGCCCTTGACAAGGATCGGCGACGATGCCGAAGCAGGTGGTACTACAAGTGGTCAAGATCGCCGGCGCGTCTCATCGTCGGGAATCGTCTCGGATGCTGCCCTGCATTGCGGCGTGTGATCGCTGTGATTCTTCAAGACAATTTTGTGTGAAGTCGAGGAAGATATGCGTCCGCTAATAACACTACAAATGTGTACTTCGGTGGTCCAGAGTACTGGCACGTCTTAATTAATTAAGTGGGAGTACGCTATACATCTTTTGAAAATTTTTAGAATCGAATCGACACAGATTTTAATAATTGGATTTTAAAATCCGCATAGATATATATAAAAAGCAATAAAGCATTAAGAGAACACCATAATGGACCACTAAGTTACCACATATCCTTAAGAAAAGACTAAATGCAATACCAAAATTTAAAAATTTACATGGGCGAAGATTCAAACTTACCAGTGTAACTTAACAAAACGTTACAGTGTAAGTTTCATAAATTACACTTTGTAACTTACAAGAAATCAGCTGTAATATTTGAGTGAGAAAATTGAGTGAGAGATAAGAAAAATCCTTCGAGTGAGATTAGCAAAAATCGTTAATTCAAGTAACAGGAAACGTGTTCTGCACCTGGGACCAATGGGATAATCTCACCTATCGTGTCTGCCAAATTAGGAATCAAGCCGAAAAGGAAATCGACTACTACAATTAAAGTAACCAAAGAAGGTGAGTTTTGGTTTTTTTATATATAAAGTATTGGAGTAATATAATGATGCTATATTTTCCACTAGTACGGTCCCTCCTTCCCAAAAAAAAAAAGACCAATCCCCTGGGTTTGCGTGTCCAAACTTTGACCTGTCCGTGCTTATATGAAATTTTTTTTTGTAATATTTGTATTTTTCATTGTTGTTTTAGATGATGAAAACTGATTATATTCTTATGCCTGACTTGTCTTTTTAATTTTTTTATAATTTTTTCAAAATAACGACGTGGACGTCAAACTTTGGGCATACGAATATTAAGGGGTTTGTCTTTTTTTGGAGTGGAGGGAGTAAGGCATTATCGTTGGTGATCGTATAAAGCTTGTCAGTGTGGAATATACATTTAGTAATACAAACTTACAGAATATTTTCATCATTCTGTAGCGAAAACTTTGTGTGTCGAACCTAAAATCCCAAATGCATATAACGTAATTATGCCCGGTTAAGTCTGATTATGTTGGTCCAAACGCATGCGTCGTGGCACATTGTATCTGCAAATTACATTTACTTGAAAAAATGTATGTGCATGGTAACGGGGGTAAAGAACTATTTTTAATCTTATTAATTGGTTTGTAAAGCGGTTATTAGCTATGGTGAAATTCACCAATGGAATTCGATGGATGATCTGTTTTAAAAATAACAATTTAGAGGTCTGGTCGTCTCAAGTTAGCATAGTTTTTTAAAAGAGATTTCTTATACGACCTTGGTTTCTGTGCTTCTAAAAACGGAAGCAAAATGTAAAAACGATCTAAAAAACATGGATGCTGTAGTTCTTTCAAAAGCGGATTGACACTTGAAAACGCGATTCAAACACACGGATGGCATACTAAAGAGTAACGACAAGAAGCATTCTTCAATTTTTATAACAGTAGAGATATGTGACTGTTATAATGTATCTATTCTTTATTATGCTTATATTTATGTCATAAGAACCTCTTTGATTTTACAACATTTTTCAAAGGTAACAATAAACATTACTTATTCTATATTTCAATACGTTGATTGAGCCTATGTAAACTCTACTTAACATCACATTTGACACACCGGGCCTACATAACATCCTAATATTAGTGTCTTAACTTATGTAAATTAGGTATACACGGTTTTACAACATCAATGAAATTTTAAGTTTATTTTGAGATAGAATTAAATTTCTAATAATATTATAAGTAATTTTTTTAAATGTTTGGTTAAATTATTTTGCTGGATAGTACTATAAGTATGGAAGATTAAATAATTAGACTCAATGCTGAAATATTAAATCACTTTTCAGAATCTTAATTGTGCAAGGTTTCGTAACACGCGCAGCTAATTTTTGCCCCGATTAGTGAAACCGTGCAACTTAAAAGAATGGCACGTCCGCCCATAACATTTTACTATTCATCTCCCGTGTGATTTTTTCTGTCATGTTCACACTTTTTTTTGGCCGCGCGCGCTATGCCACCACTTTGTCGATGTGAGGCCGGCGCTCATGGCGGCCTGTGTCGGGGAGCTACCCAACGCGTGTACCAGTGATGGGAGCAACATGGTGGCATAGGTGGCCTCGGCCGGGCAGTACGGCCATACGTCTATTCAGCGAGGCGACACTTGTCCCTCTCGTCATCGTGAACTGATAAACATTACATCCTATATAAACTAAAAATTACATTTATAAGTTGATATGATAATGTAAGTGCACTGTAGTTTTGATAAAAATAAATATGTAAGTAAATGTATTTTTGTTATTTTTTTAAAAATATAAAATTTACAATCCTATGTAAGAAAATTACATTTGTATTTGCAGTTGATGATTATGACATGTAAGGTGCACTGTAATTTTGGTATAAGTAAATATGTATTTTTATTTTCTTTAAAATTAAAATTACAGTCTTATATAGACTGAAAATACATTTAAAAGATATATAAAATGACAGTCTATATAAGCTTAAAGATTAGCAGTTTCTGGTAAATTCAGTTGATATGACATGTAAGTACACTATACATTTTTGATAAAAATGATATGTGTAGTAATAATGTATTTTTTTAATTTTCTTTTGGTAGTTCGTTGGATACAATCTGAAAAGGTATAACACGCAACGCCAGCGCATAGATGCATTTTCGGAAGCACTGCGAGGAGCGTAAAACTTATTGGGCCTTGCAATTTCGGGCCGCAGCAAAGAATAACATCTCGGCCCGCCGTTTCAAGGCCAAAGCGAATTGCAATGGCTTGGCAGGTATCTGCGCCTTTCAGGCCCAAAACAGAAACGTCTCGCCGGGCTTTGCAAGTTGCCCTTGCCGCCGCGTCCGCCGCTCGGCCGCCGCTGCGCTGTCGCTGGTTTCCCGTTTTCCGGTCGCGAATCCCAGCTCTGTCCGCCGGCGCTGGATCCGGCGCGCCTCGCACTGGCAGGCAGGCAGCATCTCTGCTCTAAGGCCCGAGTTCGTCTCTTCCTGCCACTCAAGGATAATCATCTCCCAGTTCCTCCCCCTCGCGCGAAATGGGGGGCGATCTACAAACCCTAGAAGGTATTCGCACGCGCCGCTTACCGGATTTGAGAGGAGGACCGAGTTGAAGCGGCGTGTCAGGATGAATCCATGCTCGGAGGTTCTCTTTGTTTAAAGGTAAATCGAGCAGAGCCGAAGTCCCCTGTTTCTTCACCAATGTTTTCTTCAAGAATTTAGGTTTTATTGATTATTTCTGCTTTGCTAACTGCTGCTATAGCTCGCTCTGCGATTCAACCATACAATTGTTGAATTGCACTATTTTAACAGCCAATTTATGTAGAGATACAAAAGCTTTTGAAGGGTTTGGCTAGCTGTGATGAATGCAGAAAACGATACTTATAGTTTTGTCGTGACATATGTCCCCACTTATTACTTGTACTATTGTATTTCAATTCATCAATTGTAACATGATTTACTAGGCCAAGAAAAATAGATTAACTACCTATCATTAGCAAATAACATAGCAGTTAGGCCTGTGGAATAGGCCTATAAAACCCAAAGTCCCCACCGAAGGTGAATACTATAGGAAAAAAAACATGTAAGTATCCAATCTGTACAATTGGTTTTCACAAGTTTGAGTTATTGACACTGTTAAACAGTTTAGGTGCTTACAGTCAAATATCTTACATAATTACATCAACTAAGTTTTACATTGACCACTCTTAAGTCTTAACCCGTGGACACCTTCCAATTTCATCTCTGTTTTATGACTTGAATGATAGGTAGACAATGTTCAGTTGGAGATATTGATTGATCTTACTGAAACTTTGGTTGTAAGAAATCATCAGGCCATGGCTGGAGATAGTGACTGCTATCATGGTGTTGCAGGTCTTGGTTTGCTATGCTTGGCGTGTCTATGCACAATGGCCTGGTAGACCAAATATGATCTAAACTGAAGTAGAGCTAGAAAAACCTTGATAGGACAATCTGATCATATAACACCCCTACACCAAAGAATGTGCCGAAGGAAATCATAAAGACAATCATGCTATTGGTATGTTTTGTGGAGACAAATGGTGTTTTTGTTGTATCACAATGCTGTGTAAGCATAGGACCACACAATCTTGGGTTCCCCTCAAAGCTATTACTCGGGAACGTGCTAAGCTGGCCTACATTTGGAACTGACCCTTCAAGGTCATTGTTAGAAATGTTGAATACTGAAAGGAAGTGCAATTCGTTCAGTGCATCAGGTATTGTACCATTGAGATTGTTTCTTGACAAGTCAAGCACCTGCAGGTTCGTGAGGTTGTAGATTGAATCTGGTATCTTTCCAGATAATCTGTTGGAACTCAAATTAAGTAGAAGAAGCGCCTTCAAGTGACCAATCTCGTTAGGGATCATGCCAGTGAAGTTATTAATGCCTAGATTCAGCACTTTAGGGAAAGAACTAGTTATTCGGTACTGAAGTGAATGACTTCTAGAAATAGGTAGCTCAAAGGTCTTCATTGCAACATTGCCTGTTTGTAACATTGGCATCTCCACTAAGGCTAATGGAATTTCCCTTGAAAGACTGTTGTTTGACATGTCTATATGGAATAAGAAGTTTAGGCTGCTGATCCAGTAAGGTACTAGGCCATTTAGTTGATTGTTATATAAAAATAGCATCTCCAAATTTGTCAGTTTTGATAACCAGTGAGGTATTTTTCCAGTCAATGAACAATCATTCAGGGAAAAAACCTGAAGATTCTCAAAACCATAAATCTCGTCATCCTTTGGCATGGTCTCATGGATAAAGTTGTATCCAATAAACAGGGTGGTTAGGGTCCTGCAATTCTGAAGTATCTGTAGTGCATTTGTGATATTTCTTAGAGAGATCCCGACAAGTGATAGAAATGTGAGGTACTTCAGATTACCTATTTTCTCTGAGAGCTGGCCATGGAACCTGTTGTAAGACAACCGTAATGCAGTTAGATTTCTGCATGAGTAGATACTTTCTGGAACTGTTCCAGTGAAGTTGTTCCAGATAAGATCTAAGGACCTTAGATTGCCTAAGATGGAGAAGTTGACATTGTCAAGATCTCCTGATAAGTTGTTGCTCCCGAGGTTCATGGTCATGAGTTTTGTGCAATTTCCTAGAGTTGATGGCAACTCTCCAAACATGTTGTTGTATTCCAAATTGAGCTTCTCCAGTGTCTTGAGCTGTCCTATGGAATTTGGGATACTGCCATTGAGCCTGTTTTCTCCAAGATCTATGGTCACCAGATTTTTTAGCTTGGTGATGCCAATAATTGATCCTTCTAACTGATTATTAGGAAACCAGAGGTGCTTCAAAGAGGTAATATCGAATATATCGTCTGGAAGAGCCCCAATGAGGTTGTTGTGGCCAGCACTCAGCAATGTCAGCATGGAGCAATTACCAAGCCCCAAAGGGATTCTTCCGCTGAATTGGTTATAGCTGAGTTCAAGCACAGCAAAAGATGGTGCGCTGGCACAGAATGATGTTGGAATCGGCCCAGTAAAGCTGTTGTTGCTGGCATTGAGGGTGATCAGATTGTTCATCATCTCCCATGTATTGGATGGGAACAGTCCTGTAAACAAGTTGCTCGAGATGTTCAATACCTGCAGAGGCCGGTGAGGGGTTGAAGACGGCAGCTCACCAAGTCCTGTGAGACGGTTAAAACTGACATCAAGGACCACGATGCTGCTGGATGACACCAATTCCAGCGGTAAGCCACCAGACAGTGAGTTGTGGGACAAGTTAAGGCACACCAAGCTGGTGAGATCACCAAGCGATGGTGAGATGTGCCCTTGAAGGCTTCTCGAGGCCAGTGAGACCTCGGCTACTGTCCCTTCTCTGCTGCAAGTGATGCCTTCCCAGGAACAGCAGTCTGTACTATTATGCCATGATGCAGTGAGGCCGATGTCCTGGGATAGCCCCGCGAGGAACTGGAGTAGGGAGCGCATTTCCTGCTCGGTGCATGAGCCGGCTGGAGAGACGAAAGACAGCAGGAGCAGCACAAGAACATGGCCATAGGAAAGCATCCTGCTGCATGAGGAATGCGGCCTTGGACTCATGGTTCTACTCGTGGACACTATCACGGAATAGTGTGCTTGTTTCAGCAAGATAAACATGTAATGCTATTATGTGCGAAACCATGTTTGTTAGGTTTATAGCTTCTCACCATGTGCTTACCTGCTTCTAATGTTCTAAATCATTGGCTTGGTGTAGTGCTTATTTCTATAAAGTACGCAATCTCTTCATTCTTTAACCAGCCTGATTTGTTAGGTTAGCTAGCTGCTCGCCTTGTTTGACAGAACTTAATGATTGTGCACTTGCTCATGAGAAACTATGCTTCTTGAAGGGACTATTTAAAACCTTCTTAAGTGCTAATGTAGAGTCAGTAGGCCAACTCACTATTTTTGTTTGTCTTCTTTTGTACAGAAGGACGTATCACGTACCCTGTGCTAATAAACTCTCTGCAGCAGTTGTAGTTGGAAAGTCTTCAGCAGTTGCACTGGTTCTGTGCAAAATATTATACCTGCCTCAGGGGATCTCCTCAGAAATAATGCAGATGCCAATGCTGCAACCTGAGAAGGTTGCCACCCATTTTGATCCATGGATATTTGAACTGTTGTTTGCCAGCTGATTTTACTTCCTTTTTGTGAGTAATTCTTTCCATTTTTCATGCTTATCTTCACCTTGAAATGTACAGGATACTAAACTGTAGAGTATAGATCTTATAGGATCATATGGACAACAAACAAGCGCGTAAATACCCTCGAACTCTTGTCTTTGTCTAAAATTCATCCCTGAACTATAAAACAAGGTATGTTACGTACCCCAACTATAAATACCAGACACTTACCCACTTAGGCGGTTTTACGGTGGTTTTGGTACACGTCGGTTCGATGAATACTCTATAGCCTATCATCTGTGGTTGTAGCCATCTCTAGAAGCCGCGAACCTCTCGAAGACACAACTTCATGCGCTGCCAATAGAGGTATAGAAGGTGCTCCTTCCCATGCTTCCTTCCCATGCTGGCAGCTCCGGCATCAAAGGAGCTACTTCTCGCATCACCGAAGCGCTGCGGTTACGTAGACTCGCTCCATCCTCCTTCACCGCGCCGTCGCTTCGATCCACAAGTGCACACCGCCAAAGCGGCCGCTCGTGTGTGATGCCAACATGGAAAGGGAAATTAATCGCACACATTGGCTTGGCCCAGCTAACCTCAAGACTTGATGCAGCTGACAACGGCAAACTCCCACACGTACTGTCCTTTCTCTACTGGCAGGTGCAGGCGCACGCGCTGTGACAGTCACTGCTAGCTTTTTTGTGGGTCTTTACCGGTTCAGCCCCACATGTCAGAGAGGGAATCATGCTAAGGGATGAAAACGGTCAGAAATGGTC
>WNHE01000969.1:0-18253 GCA_009805545.1 Oryza longistaminata
CGCCATTGCCATACACACCATTCCATAATAACTAAGGCAAATTGAATTAAAGAGGAATGGTTGAGAGAACTAAACAGCCATATAACAGTAGCAAACGATTAGGTTACCATAAGCTGAGAGAACTTAGGAAACTATATTCTAGAGTGAATACGTCAATTGCTGGACCCCACTAGCTAGAAAATAGCAGGGACAATTTTTGTGAGTATCAGGTCAATGGGAGGAAATACTATGAGAAACCCTTAAGAGCTAGACATAACTTGCAATTATTGTTTTGTTTGGGGGAACTGGAGTAAGAGTAGTTAGTAACATGAGTGACTCATGCTCAATGGACTTGTGTCGTGGTCTTCAATATAATAAGGATATTTTGGTCATTTTTTACTTCTTCAATTAATTTTTATCTTGATGTTAGAAATGTTTCTTTTTTTACCGAAGGGAGTATATATGATTAAGATAGCAGGAGTGCTAGATTTTTACCTAAATTTTTGTTTATCATCGTTTTGTAAACTAATAAATGGTACGGTACGCTAGTATGCAAAAGCCGCTTACAAAAGTAAGGTTTTTTTTAAATTTTTACATAATTACAAACCTTCATTAATCACCGACTACTGAATTTTCTCGTTTCGTGCCCGACACTTTATCCTCGACTGCCGCTTTATCAAACCGCGGCCTTTAATGCTGGCAAACCTCCTACAGTCTATCGTCGCAGTGTACGTGCAATACGTATTGCTATGTATGCTAGGCAGAAGAAAGAGTAAATTTCCTGCGTACTGGCTCCTCGTGTCTTATACTCCTGTAGTAATCAATACGTCAAGGAATTAAATGGAGAGTGAAAGGTGCAAAGCATGGCTACCTGTTTTCAAGACAAGGCCTCCAAAGCATGCTTGATGCAAGTTCTCAACTTATGGACCGTACGAATTTGGCCTGGAAATAACCCACTGGGCTCGCCTCGCTTTTTACACGGCAGCTTGTACTCTAGAGTATTTTTACTGATTACTGGGCTAAGTAACCTACCATCTTAGCGTTCATCAATACGCCTGCAGAAGACTCCCTGTCCAAACGGGAGAGTCTGGTACTAGAGAAAATTCTTACTACAGCAAAGGGTCGTGCATGGCACCAACCTCGTGTCTTTGTGGAGCTACTATAAGCTTTTAAGGTAAATGCAGAAACAGTGCAAGTGTAGAACTCTGTATTCTTCAGCTTTAGCATACGGGATGCATGATTCGACATATTTTAAATGACAAGCCAATAATAATATAGTGAGAGAAAAAGAACGAAAGCAAAAAAAAAAAAAAACCTGTAGCTAGCACTATCTCACTAACTGCATTTTACAGGAGAGGAAAAAAAAGAGGGAGAGATGGTGAACCGAGAAAAAAGCAGGTCGGGCCACGGCACAATGCGCATCACAGTGACAAAGCTTTTTCTCATGGCGCCTGCCTGACCAACTTGGGCACTGGGCAGTGGGCAGCAGAATTGTACTACGAAGTGGCTGACCTGACAGCTCTCGCTTCCCAGGCCCGCTGCTCTTGTGAGCTCTCGGTCGACGTAGGAGGAGTCACAGGTACAGCATGGGCATCAGCCCTGAACAGGAAGGCAGCTTTTGCACCAACAGAAAAGCAACCCCCGTCTCTGGGTCACATCATTGGCAATGGCAGCATTGCTTGGCATGGCATGGCATGCACAGGTGCAAGAGAGAAGCACCGAGAGGAGAAGGCCTGTTTTAATCATCATGGCCATGGGGCGTCACCTTTCCCTGTCTCATGGTCCACAACATAAACGAAAAGAAATATTCGAGCAAGACGTGGGAGAAACAGAAATCAAATGGGAGGTGAAAGAAGAGAGGAGAGGAGGGGATAAAGAAAGGCAGGACGAAGGACTGATGTGAGGGAAGAGAAAAGCAACATAGCCTGAATGAATTATGGCTTAGCCCTGAATGTGAGCTTTGGGGTTCTTGATGAGAAAATTTAAAAACTTGTGTGGGCAGCGGCAGCCAGCACCAGCAGCCTGTCAGGACCTCAGAAACACTGCTTTTGTCAGAGTGACGACAGCTGGCATTACTGTTCTTTGTTTATTCTACGCTATAGCACTCTCTGCTAAGTACTAGTAGTTATATCCCATCCCTTTTCCTATTCTCCCCAAAAGCATCGCATGTTGCTTAATGTGTTGTTATGCACTAATCAATTACAGTCTTATAGTCGTTTAGCGACAACTCATCAGCCTCACAAAAGGGGATATCAGCTTTGTTCCCAGGTATTTAGAAAACTATAGCAATGTTTGGCATCAGAATTCAGCAGTATCAAGCACAAGTTTTTATTGGAGATATCAGAATTTCCAGAATTACAGAGAGGATTATGCTACGGCATACGTAGTTAATGGGCCAACACAGTTGACTCTCTGAATCAGAAGCAGTAGGGCAGCGATTGGCAGAAGTCCTCGGGCTTTGTCAGCCTAAGAGTAGAAGTACCAGGGCCAGACGGCGTCGGAAGAAGCTTTGGGTTCTTCTGCACTGGTGTTACATTGGCATGCCATTATTGTAGGATCCCGCAAGCTCCGAATGGGCGTCACAATCTTGCTGGAGCAAAGAGGTAGAGCGAGTACATTCACATGATAAAAATGGTCCATGGCACATTTATTCGATTCAATTGTGTTTGGGCCTGTCTGTCTGTTGCCGCGTTTGTCTTGATTTCGTAAAGGGTGTCCGCGTTATGTTCCCTTGCCTGTGCACGCGGGTACACACGCATAGTATCTCATGGGGTCTGCTTATAATTTGAACATGGATTTTCTGTTTGAAAACTAGGTAAAATGTTACTACTGTAAACTAAATCCCTTCAAAATCGGTGGCTATGGATTGTTGCCTTCTATCAATCTTAGCAAGACTGCCACATTCAACCCACCGCTTCAACCATTTATAAGGTTCATTAGAGATTGGGATAGATTTTCATTTTTTTTATTTCTCCATCGTTTATATTTATAATTCCACTATCGATACCCTTTAGTAAGGGGATTAAAGAACATATATTATATATGAATATGAACTTACCTTTAGTATGCCCATTATCCTGTTATGTGGCAATATTTTCTTGTGGTCTACTCCCAGTTTCCTATAAAATTCATGCATTTCAAACAACAATGACGTCTTCATTTCTATTTTCTTTAAAAGGTCCGCCTACTTTTTTTCGCCTTCTATTATATAATCTACTTGCATATTTCTGCAAATAGACCGCCCGCCAATCTGTTGTCTGTCTCTTATAAATTAATATCCCTATATCTGAAAGTCTTGAGAAATTTTAATATTGTGTGATATCTCATTTATTATGGCTTATTCAGTATGGTGCTTAAATCAACCTTGCCAAAATTTTGGCATTGCTTAAACATTGGCATATATTTTTGACGTTACAAAAATTGTAGCGTTGATACGGTTTTGAGGGCTTTATTTGGTTTGGTACCCTACCAAAACTTTTAGTAGTGCAAAACCTAGGCAGGTTTTGGTACTACCTAAGATTTTGGTATGGTAGATAGTAAATATGAGTGTTTGGATTGATGGCCAATGAATGCCAAAATTTTTATGGGTCAATTTCCATTTGGATTAAGTACCAATGAAGGGTTACCAAAATTTTCTTGTGGTGTAATAGCTTGGGTACTAGTTTTTGGGCTGAGCCAAGCTGTGTTGCCTACTCTGGGCGCTTCCGCGGGCGACGGATGGCTGCCAAAATTTCCAGCCTATGTCTTAGCGTACCAAATTAATTCTAGCGCTACAGTTGATTTGGTCACCAATCCAAACTCTCAGTCGTTGCCTGTTCTGATAACACAAAATATTGGTTATGGCCCAGTTTTGGTAGCAAACCAACAACGGCCCTTAATTTTTGTAACATTACCAAAATTTGGTAGTGTTTTTCGATGAGAGGAAGTTTCTCCAGAAATACGCAAAAATCTGATTGGGTGTCAATGGCAATAGAATGTTTAGTTTTGTTATTTACGCAAGTTTTGAATAATGAACAACTTTTGATAGGACTGAAAGTGAATCAACAAACTGAACAACACTATATCTATTGCGTATCGTTTTTGACATTCTAAATACCATGACACAAACTTTTCAATCGTTATTACTCGCCCTCTGTTTCAGGTTATAAGACGTTTTGACTTGGTCATAAATCAAACTGCTTTAAAGTTTGACACAAAATTTATTATACTAAAAGTTAGTATACATTTTTCAACCAAGACAAATTTATTATGAAAATATATTCAATTATATTGATTTGATGAAACTAATTTAGTAATTATATTAATATTACTATTATTTAATTTATTAAACTTAATCAACCATAAAACAGTTTGAGTTTAAACGTCTTGTAACCTGAAATGGAAGAGTAATTCATTTCTCTTCACGCTGGTTGTCTCTTATTATTGGTGCTGTATAAGCAATGGTGTACGGTGCTAGAACACATAAGCATTCAGTTGTTAAATAAATCACTTTAAATATAATATATTTTTTGCTGTACAAAGTTGACAAGAGGATTCCATGCATTATAGACTGCTTACATACCCCAACGTGGCGGCAAAGCGAACAAGTTAACAAGGGACAAATGGAAGGCTCCACTTGTTTGGCAATGGGGCTGATAAGAATGTCCTAGAAGAACGCGGTTCATGGAATGTCCTCCTCTAGGCAGCGCTGGCCTCAAAAGACCGGGTCCACAGAAACAGCTAATGTTTTTTTTTCATCAACACTTCAGATGCTCCCTGTTTGTACTTGTGTGTCCTCTTTACCTTGCCCAAAATAAGCCCCTCCATTGACATAAGTTGAGAAGTTCAGAGCAGCAATCTCGTTTTAAGAACTTTTTTGAAAGAGCTCAAGAAGCTCTTGCTTTACATAACAGTGGAAAAGATGTCACCGGGCTGAAATGCAGTTTAACAATTGATAACATGTCGCGTCAGTTCATGAAATGATGATCGCTAAATATAGCGCTACGTATCACAAATGGTTGAATGTTTAATGGATGATTGAGGCAAATCAACATGTTCTTCCACCATGAGAAATTTAAGCAACTCCTCATCTGCTTATTACTATTTATCATTTTGACCTCATCTCGTTTTATCAAAATAAGTTCATTGCTTAAAATAATCATTATATCAAAATTTATGAAAATAGAAGATAAATTTGTTTGGAATAAATAAATATTGAAATAATTACTATTCAGTGATCGATAAAGCAGACGGCGTTCTACTTTTTTATTGGTACATGTACGTGGGAAAAATAATTTATTTTTGGTATCGAAATAGAGTAACTATTTTTGGCTATCTTGCGGAAGAAAAAAATAATATAATCGTTAATTTTGTGTTTCAGACGTTACATCATGTCCACATAAAAGCATAGCACGTTGGAAGTTTTTCTCGGAGTAAAAAAGAACCATCTTTCTGCAGATGTTCGGTATTGGTCTGCCTAACCGCCAAAACCGTCGAAACTTCCTGTTGTTTTGTGCCTAAGAAAAATCAACCACATGCACACTGTGAGGTGAAAAACTGGAAAATGCATAACAAACCTCCCGACCAGGGCCTTATGGAGGTATGTAACTATTCGTCTAAAATATAAGTTTAAAATTAAATATAATTTATTAAATAAAATGTTAATTTGATTGTAAAAAGTGAACAGGTTATATAACAAAAATAAAAACACAGGGTACTGGACCGAATGAAATATTGAGGAGGGAAAAAACCTATTACATGCACGCTAATAGGGGTTTGAGAAACAGGAGAGTAGAGGAGTTAAAAGAGTTATATTATAAGAAGAAGGAGGGGAGGAGAAATTATATACATTAAGAACGTGGTGGAAAGATGGCTAGACGTGACACAACGCACACGCTCGTCAGATGACGAGAAGGGTTGTGTTAAGCCTAGCTGGTTCCTCACCCGGTTATAGTCACACGGAAAAATAGAGGCAGTTCATTAGCACGTGATTTAATTAAGTATTTGGGTTTTTTTTTTTCAAAATTAGATTAATATAATTTTTTAAGTAACTTTTGTATAGAAACTTTTCTAAAAATAGCACCGTTTAATATTTCAAGAAACCGTGCGCGCGTAAAAATGAGCCCAGATAACGGCTGGATAAAAAGCGGGAGTGGCCGAAACACCCAATAGGAGCACAAGGTGGTAAACTTCCGCGCAGCTTGGTGGGCCCCACCCGCGTGGGGGAGGAGATCCCAGTGCCGTCCGGAAAGCGCTTCCGCGACCCTCTGCACGTGTACGCCCCCCGCCCCCCCCTCCCGCCCCCCCCCCGCTAGCTCCTCTCCCTTCCCCCGCCCCTCGCCAACGATTTTGTTATTCGCTCGTTGCCGTTACCATCTAGTGTAGGCTCGCTACGCAGACCCCTTCTCCTCTCTATCCTTCCTCCTCTTTCTTCCTGCTTTTGGGTGGCGAGTTGGTAGAGGCGGAAGAGTGCCTGGCGCTGCGTGCGGCTCGCTCGTGCCAGCCCGACAGGACCTGCGCCCACCGACGTATCTTCCACACTATCCCTCCAGCAGAAGAATTCCCAGGAATCAATTACTACTCACTTCTAACTACTATCACCACGCAGCACAAGAGAGACCAGACGCCGACCTGGCGCTCAAGAGAGAGAGAGAGTGGAGGAAGGAGAGGCCACAGGGAGACCCGAGCGGCGGCGCGGACGAGGCGTAGCGCGATTGCGGTGTCGCGAATTCCCAACGCCAATCGCTCGTAGATCCTGCACGCGGGACCGGCTGAGAAGTCAAGGAGAGGAGAGTGAAGAGAGAAGAAAAAGGAGAGAGGGGGCTTTGGTGTTACGTCGGGTCTGGAGTATGGGAGATCTCAGTGTTCGGGAGTGTTTTGTGAGGTGGTGATGTGCACTGAGCGGCTTAATTATTACTCTCTTTTAGGGAGCGCGTGTACGAGCGTGCTGGTGCGCACTCTCCCTTGCTTGCTCTGGAGTTTGGGACACTCGCGAAAGCTTCGGTTCTTTTTTGACGACATAATGGAGGTATAGGAAGGAGGGGCAGCCACTCATCGGGGGGAGGTAAACACCACACACATCGCGCCTCAGAGACCTGCCGCTGGCGGAGCTTGTGCGCTGGGAGTTCTTTTGCTCTGTCATCTCGATCACTCCACTCCGCATGAGACTACGCTCCAAAACCGGCGTGTAGTAACGCTCAGAGAGCGCTTGATTATAGAGTCGATTCTCTCGTGCGCTCACCCTCGCGAGCGTCTTTGAGCCGTCCACTGGGCGGGCGCTCTATTGTATCGGATACGGACCGAGCACATGGTGCGCACGCGGCCATCTCGAGAGTGTGGTGTATGGGAGGGGGACATAAGGAGTGGAAGCTCACTATTTATTCTACAGATCACGGGAGCGGAGGATAATTGCGCGGAAGTGAGTAACACTACGGAGGCGAGGAGTGGGTGGAGGAACGCGGCGGGCGGCGGCGTGGGCTCGCTGCGCATGGCCGAGCAAGGCGTCTGCTCGAGTGTAACAATGCACTTGGCACCTACAATTATTTAGTTTGTGAGGTTGTAGGATGGAAACTCGTAACTCGGTACTCTAGTGCTGCAGATGGAGACGGCTCGTCCAGCATGTGCGACGGAGCAAAGGGCGAGGCCATGCTAGGGCTCTAAGCTAGGAGCGGCAACGATTACGAGCGTCAGCGTAAAACCTAACGGTCCACACTGTCCCATCATGCCATCCTCAGTTATCCTCACCTTCACATTTCGAGCAGTTCCCGTCCGCCAATCGACCAGGTGAGCCGACGACGGTAATCAGATTGCTTTTTTTTTTTTCCTTTGGTGAATGACTCGACATCGTTTTGGTGATGGGTTAGTGGCGTGAGCTGGTGGTCTGCTTTAGTTTATTGTCTGGGACGTGCAATGGCGAGTCCATTGGAATCTCTCTCTCATACCACTGTGGTTTGTTTAATAAGAATGGGTTTGAGCTGGTTCTTGATGCTTCCTATGGCATGCGGTTAGTCCCGTACTTAAGCGGCACATTATTGCTGTATTGGTTCCCATGTGGGGCTCTTGATGTTTGATATGTGGCCTTCTTTTGAGCGAGATTAAGGGTTTTTTTTTATGCTCACAGACGCCTACTGAGAGGAGGTGAGATAGGGCAGGGCTATGCTCACCTGTTATTTTGTTTATGCAGCTGTTTAATTAGTTGGTAATACGACGTTTTTGATTCTTTTGTTATAGGAGAGAACCGCTTGCTAGCTAGTGGCAGGGTTCAAGGGATCTTGATTCCAATTCTTAAAAATATTTTCCCCACTTTATTTTTCGAGAAGTTAAGGATTGAAAACCCGGGGGCTGCTGTTTGTAAACTGTAATTTTAAGTGTAGTATTATGTGTGGATAACTGTGCTGTTTTGGACACTATTCTGCCAGAATTGTTTTAAGTAGAAACTGTGACATATCAAAGCAGTAAGCAGATGAACAAAAATCGGGGTGATCCTTAGCCCGTAATTGTTGTATCAAACTGCACTTATAAGAGAGTATATGATGATGAAATTAAGACTCTTGACATAATAATAAGAACCAGGACCGATAGTCAAGAGGGACTGAGCGTTGAATATTCATTCAACGTACACTTTTGCTGATTTTGTACTGGCGCTAAGCTATTGTCATCTTGGTTTCCTTGACATAAGAAATCTAGCATTTTCCTTCCTTCTACTAGTGGTGTTATTCGAATTTGAGACATATTGATGCAATGTTTTGCTGCAGGATCACATTTGCAAAGATACAAGCGGAGAGACAAGTGACATCTGGTGGGAGCGCCCACTAGCTGAATGGAGTGGCATAGTATGCGGCAAGCGTATCTTCATCACGAGAGGAAAATGTTTGAAGACCAGCAGGGGATGGATTATGAAGAACGATGAAGCGACAGGCTGGCGCCTCACAGGAAATGAGTATGCCCCGGTGATTTTTTCACAGGATACTGAGTTTTTCCTACTTGCACACGTATCGGGACATGATGTCCTTGGGGAGGTGGTCGATTTCTTGTTGCTTGGATGTTTCTTTTGGTTTACTATTTATTGATGGGTTCTTGTACCTCTTAATTTCTGTTTTGATAAAAGCTTAATCGTTTTAATTCCCAATACAAGGAGGACCGGAAAACATCTATACGTGCAGGGCTAACCTCGGAACAGCTGTGTTGACCAAACCCATTCAGGTTTGCTTGGTCAAAAACGCACTTGGGGCTATGTTCCTCAATTTTTGCTGTGATATAGCGCTGGTCAGTGCGCTGTTCTGATGCATTCATGTTGCAGCGAGCGTGTGGATATGCAACTGCTACGGGTTGAGGAGATGAGGAGTATCTTTTTATAAATTCTATGCATGATTAGTGGTCTAGCATCAAATGTCCATTATTTGTGTTGCAATCCTATATTGACATTATAATCGTTAACTTGATAAGAGTTCCCACCAAAACATCATCCAAAGCATGGGATATTTGGCGCATGAGGCACATCTAGTATCGAGCTCATCATCCAAACACTTCTTGTAACACATGAACTCTGAATTAAGTAATGAATAGTGATTGATTATTTGTGGTACCTTTTTGTCCATACTTCAGCAAAAGTTTGACTCTTGCCCTGATCAAATTGATCTGGAATATGTAGTAAGCTCGTGCTGTTTTTTCACTTGTTTTTTTAGACCCTTTTTTGTGTGGCGCAAACTGTGAAAAACTCAGTAATAAAAACCAAGTAAAGAGAGAGGGTAAGTAGGGCAAGAATGCATTGGGCAACATCATATTATTCAGAGGCCGGCCTTCCCCAAATGTTTTGGATTACTTATTACCTCATTGTTGATTTGAAAAAGTAAATAACATCCCAAGTGAAAGCGAATTTTCGTCATTTGTTAGCCAGTATGCACACATTGATTTGGAATTGTTTTCTCTTTTTTACCCGACACAGTTGTTTGGTTGTTGTGGGTCTTCATATCAAATGCCTACTAACAGATAATCTTTTGGTGGAGTCTTTTTGGACATGATGGAGATCATCCGTCGGTAATTTGCTGAGGCAAACTTTGCTGGCAATCAGGATATGTAAGTAATGTGTATGATGTCAAAAATGCTTCTGAACCTATGGCCATGTATAGTCCTCAAAAGTCCCAGATTGGTAAAGTGTCCCTCTATCATGTAAGCACGCTTGACTTTGTGATCCTTTCAGGGCGCATGAAATGTAGGTGCAGTTGTATTTCTTTTCTCATGGCATAAATTTGTTGTTTGCTTCTTCTTGGCTCTTGGCAACCTAATTCTGGCAACCTGAGCAGTAAGGCCAAAGCCTCCTCTGCACATGGTCTGCTTTATTCACTAAGTCTTTTGGGAACTTTTGTAATAGTGGATGCTTGTGGGGTATATAATTTTGTGCCGCATGGTTCTGCGCTATGATAAAGTTTCAGACGAATTGTAGAAAGATGGAAGAAGCTCAAAACTCTCAAGCGGAAGCTGCTGATGTTGAAAAAGTCCCCAGTTTTGAACACATGTTTCAGTGCTCATATCTGACTATGATTTCTAGTAATATGTATAAGATGTATTTATATTTGTATTTTTCCACTTGCAGTTTCTGCGGCAAGTGTGAGATCCATGCAGATCAGAACACCTATGAATGGCGTTCCTTGGTATAGAGTGATAAATTTGATTCTGTGTTTAAAACTTGAATATTGTCAATATGCCAGAATCGTTCGCTAGTTGCGAGATCAAAATTTACGTTTTTAGATGTAGGAATTCGCTTCGTACAATTCTTTGGGAACAGATCTGAGTATGACTCAGAAGGATATGCTCAGACAGCCCAGATGTGTGGCAGAGCATTGATACACTGATAAAGTAATGTACTTGATACGAGCTAGGGCAGATTGAGCAGGGAAATTAGGAGGTGAGGCCAGTGCCATTTGACGCTGCGGTCTCTCATGGATGATGTGATCATACTATTTTCTTCAAAATCACGAGAGAAGTGCATTGAGGTATCTGTTCTTTTGCTTGGCTTCATTTATGAGGATAGTTTACTACGCACTCTTATAAGTCAATTGATATGGACTACTTCCAAGGTAACCCTTCCACTGTGGTTGAGTGACTGCAGATCATGCAGTTCCAAACCATGCCGATTATTTATCTATTTTACTGCTCCGCTACCTTATTCTTTCCCTACATTTCCTATTGCTGCAGCTTGCAGTGTTTGTAATGTGATTGATGTTTTCCAAAAGTTGTTATTGGGAGATCAATGGAGATAGCGACAAATACGACAAATTTGGTGGGAAACGCAGTCAAAGTAAGCACTAAGCCTGTCAGTTTATTTGCTATAGCGACTTTTATGTGCCATTTAATGAAAGCTATATTTTGTTTGAAATTTTTATTCTTTCAGCCTCCTGAAATAATTTCTTTGGCACACAATTCCTATATTTAATTCTGATAATATGAAATATATACTGTTTTACCATGTATTATCTCAGTTCACAGAAACGGGGCCATGTATTTGTGCGAGTCTGCCTGGCTGAGAACTCAAAGCTGGAAGCTAATCAACGTCCTTAAATGAACCATGAATGGGAAAGACGGCAAAGTTGAGGACTACAGCTAATGCGCCTTCAATATTCTGGAGTCGGTTTTCAAGCCGCAGATGAGCGCAATAACTGGGATTATTTTAAGCTGCTGCTATCTTGATAAAGAGCCCATATTGATGAGCTTGAGTGTATCAGATCTCTCATCAAATGATTTGTGACTGTGTGACCATTGCACTCGATAGTATGTGAAGGATACAGGTGTTGGGATCCCATTACATGGCACAAGTGCCGTGTTTTTTACGCTTTACATGCAGGCGTGATAGTTTCAATCTTCAGGAACTATGGTGGAACTGGCAATTGGTTTAAGCATCAGCCAAATGTTTAAGCTGAAACTTATGGCGTCATAAGTTTCACTAGCCGCCATTTGTTGGGAGTACATTTAACATTTTTTCAGCTGTCCTCAAGCGCTCATGCAAAGATACTTCAAGTGATTCAAAGAGGAGCTTATCTGAGGCAGACTACCAACTGCCTTTAAGGGATGAAAGGCTATTTTAGTAGATGGGAGACCTGTACGTGGAGCTGTCCACACGATATCACCTTAACAGGTTTGGGAATAGTTGTTAAAGTTGTGAATAATTTGAGTATGGGGCTTCAGACTTTAGCTGGCAAAATGGTGTGAAAGAGTCCAGGTGAGTCCTCTAACACTCATTTCCAATTCTAACAAGGCCTCTAAATAAAAACCTGGCTCCCAGTTGTGTGTGCAAGAGGGACCAAATTGAACAAAGAGACAGTATTATGTGATGCAGGGGGCTGGGGATGTAGTCGTCTTCCTTATCTAAAGAAGTTAATGAAAGGTCCAAC
Organism: Oryza longistaminata; assembly: GCA_009805545.1. NCBI lineage: Eukaryota > Viridiplantae > Streptophyta > Magnoliopsida > Poales > Poaceae > Oryza > Oryza longistaminata. Next base: position 12,345 of record WNHE01000969.1, read on the forward strand.
CCATAGTGCATTTTTAAAGTAGAACTTTAAAACCACAAAGAAACCAGATTGTACACCTCAGTGATAATAATAACAAAATAATTCATATTTTTACTGCAGCATTTCTTTTTCTGATATATGCCTAATTCTACCCTGTTTACCCTACATTGTCATTTTGCAGGGTAGAAACTGTCTTATGCTTTTTATCGAGGGAAGTGGACGATCTAGAAGGCCATGAGACACGATATCTTTTATTAATTGAATCGTCTGCATGAGCCAAAGAATAATGGTAACAGGGCAGGTGCATGAGGGTTGGCCAAAGCTATGTTCTTTGGGTAACTATGCAGAAGCTGACAAGGATCAGAATAATGGATCCGCACATTTGATATTGTGATGTAATATAACCGTATAAAGGGCAAGCAAACATATTGCTTCCTTGCCTCAACAGTTGCTAAAAATGTAGTGAATCGCATGAAAGGAAAAGACAAATCAAAATAGGCCCCTGCAATGGTTCTCGCGCAGCTGTGCTGATTGGGAAAGAAGATATTGATTGTAGATGAATAATAAAGTCAATCCTCAGGGTTGCTTCGCACGCGTGCACGCTCAGAAATATAGGTGTCAAAGGTCATTTGAGTGTCCTGAATAGAAGGTCAATAGATGGTCAGTCCTTCGCTATACTTCACAACCACACTGCTTTGATGCATGGCTTTATGGATGTTTTACAGATGCCAGAGAATGGATGGGGTATGGTCCCAATAAACAAACGAGTGCATTAGTCAATTCTTTTTTTATTGATTGTCATTTTAAAACATACCAATCCTTTTAGAGAAGTTGCCTTTCTCAAATTTAACTGGTTTTTTATTGTGTCGAAAGTAATTTCTAAATTATACATATCCATTTTATGAATGCCCTAATTGTCACTGGACTGTTGATGAAATATTTGTATAGGTTTGTAGGCCAAGCTAGACAAATAATGGCAAATGGAGGTGAGAAAAGCAAACGAGGAAAGGAGGCGTTTGATTTAATGGAGGGTTCAACATTCGTTCGAGTGCCCATTTGCCTGTTCTGCGCATGCACCGCGATGTCATTCAGAGCCGACATATGAAGAATGTAATAAAATCGGGAATGGATGGTTATGTGCTCCAAAACCTTCGACGAGGAGCAGTTATAACCAAAGCTGTCTCCCAGATTAGTGGTGGGACGAAAGGAATCAGCGTAATGAATGATGGTGCTGGCTTATGGATAACATGATCTGATAGTGCCATCAGTTGTAAAGCATTGGCCTATCGCTGTCGTCAAGCATGGAGCTAACTCATACATACATCTGACATGAGATTTTTCATCCGAGAGTAGATGAAGGATGCAAGCAACTTTGAAGCTAGTGAACTTCGGTTCAACCAAGAAGGTGCATGACAGTTGAGGTTTCTGGTGCAAGCTCGTAAGGGAGTGGAGTGAGTGATAGGTGAATAGATCCCTTGTAGGTATGTTGTTTTCGTTTGCTTGTTGGATAGGTATGAGGTTGTTGTATGTTTCATTCTTTGAAATATTCTCGTCTTTGTGCATACGTGGTCCAAGTGTTCAGCACCTGGGAGGAGAAAAAAAAAAAAAAGAAGTGCTCGACCACCATCTTGAGCTTCTCCTGACGTCCTGTTTGCATGAGTGCCCCTGGAAGATTCGATGAAATTGGTTTTCCCTTCCTCGCCAGTTAAGGATGGAAATTTTGGCTTCCGTCGTTGCTGTTAATTATTTGCCTTTTGAAGATGACTGCGTTGTTTCACTTATCATTCACAAGGGTTTACGATTCCGAGAATAATTTCTGTTCCGGGCCTTTGGCGGTACGAAACGGTTTTTGCAGAATTTGGTAGATTTGAACAAATTTTATAAAATCAAAATTTAATACAAATTCCGTGCAGTTTACTGATATGCCAGTGAATACCAGGGCGGTTTTTTGGTGAAATTCAAGCGACAAATCAGGTGGCATGGGACGCACGACCCCTCTCTATTCTATTACCTTGGGCTAAGTACCGAGTGTCCTACTACCATGGAATACGGCTTTCTTACCCTTTCAGCCAGTAAGAACCTCAGGTTTTCAACGGATTCGCAGATTTTTCGTCGTAATTGTTAACCCCGATTCACATAGCATGGGCAAGCTGGTTGCCATCAACTCATTCATCGCCTATTTTGAAGTTTTCGACTTTCGTAGCTTCTCAGTTGCATAGCCGGGCAGCTGGCGCGTTTCACGGGTGTGAGACAGTGAGAGTGACGCCTATCGGCGAATCCATATCTACTATTCACCTTGGTCAGCAAGAGGTGATCGAAGACGGGCAATCAGCGGCAACGCCCAGTCGCGCACGCCCGTCACGCCACCCGCTGGGCTGTGCGCAGTGGGAACGCGCGGGCGCGAAGGTGCCGGGCTATCGCGCCTGCCCCTCGGCGCGGCGTGGGCGTGCCGGGTTGACGACCCACGCGCACGCATCTCCGTGGACGCGAACACCAATGCACGCCGACGCGACAAACGTATACACGAACGCGACGCCGCGGCCGCTACCGCGCGCGCCGAAACGGCCCATTCAACGCATCCCGTCGATCGGAGAGCGCGCGGATCCTCTTGCGGTTCTCTTTCCGTTCAATCATATGACCACGAGGAGCTAGCCTCCATGTCGATAGGAAAAACCCTCAACTCGGATGCATAGAGCACACAGTCTTTTGGGCTCTCTTCCGGTGCCGAATTTAACCTAGGAGTAGGATACTGGTTGAGAGCGAGGGTACGCGTAATTTTTCAGGCTGGTTTCCCACCCTAGTCATGAAATTCGTAGTGTCCGCAGCGTATGTTTCTAGATGCTGTCTTTAGACATGAGGTCCCACGCTACGACTCCACGCCATCCACGGTAACGCATACCATCAAGAACACGTCGTCTCGGGGCTAACCACCAATCACTTATTTTTACAATTTTACATCTCGCTCTTTATACGGGAGTTGGATTCTAATCCCTCGAGGGGATTCCCCTTCGTGGAGGATATATTTTTCTTCCCAATTCGATGCAATAGTTGTTAAAAATTGATCTTTTGAAAAAAATTGACAATGTTAGAGTAATACATGATACCTACTAGTACACCAAATCCATATTCAAATTCGATCTACACATCGAGAAAACAAAAAAGACAAATGTAATTAACAGTATCTAGAACGAGTACGCTACTATTCAGTATGCTAAATTATGTCTTTTTTATATCTCGACGTGTGAGTTGAGTTGGACTTAAGATTTTTGGGAAGTTGTATATATGTGTTGTTGGTAAAGTTGTCAAATTTTGTCTAGAATTTTTCATCTAACCGTTTAGATGGTTTTTTAAAGAAACGAGGGAACATCCTCTCGAAGGGATTAGAATAGTTTCCCGTTATTAATACTGGAGTTAAGATTCCATTTCCACTGTATATGCAGAACGCGGCAAAGGCACAAAGGCTGAAGATTAATAATACTGGGGTATGTGTCATTATTTATGTCTGAATTGTCATTCCTGGGGTCAAGATATTTTGGCCCAAAACTAATACTCCATGTCAGCTTGGCCAAAGTACTCCAAGTCCCAACCATATGAAAATTTTCAGCTCATGCTGATATCCTGGTAGGAGCGCACCTTTTATTCTTCTATCAGAACTATACTTACACCTGTTACACTAAACGTACACAACTGGTTCAATTTAAACTAATTAATTTGCTAACATTAGATCACGATGAGTTAAGAGAGAACAGAGTGCTCCCAAGTCCCAACCATATCAAATGCAGTTTCATGTTTATCCCCGTACTTCTTATTCTCTTCAAAACACATAGACACTGTTCCACCAACACTAAAACACAAGAGCACATCTAGAAAGAACACGCTAACACACAGCAGGTTTAAATTAAACTACTTATACTTGTACTATCCCATAAATCATTGTAGGTTTAGCCGTACTGATCAGTCCAACGACTCTTCAATCAGTATGACAAAACTGTCCTGGGAAATTAAAGCGTTGGATCATACAAACCACTGGCTGATTATAATTCAGCCACATTAAGATCCTTAAAGAGTAAAGAGAGCATAGAATGCGCCACATCACCTAAACCCCAAAGCTGAATGCCATCATCCAAGATACAAACTTCTGCACTTGCAGTCCATCCGACGATGGTTGGTGGGATAGCAGCAACTCACCACACAATTATCTTCAGACCTACGCCAATACGGAGCAGATCGAGAGATAGTAGCAGTAGCAGTACAACGCGAGAACAACTGCGACGACGACGACGACGACGACTGCGACGCTAACCAGAACAAGATCCTGGCTTAACATTAGCATTACCCAACACACTCTGCTTTTCTTTTATTAGTTCTTGATCACGATCGAGAAAGAGAGGTTAGGAAGAGGAGATGAAATATATTCGAGTGGGACAAGCAGAGAGAATTCGAATAGGTTTCGTTTACACTGATGCGATTTAATGGAATTTATGCTCCGTGAGCCCAAGAAACGAATTTTGGCAAAAATTATTGTACTAATCGTACCACAAAGATACTGTTGGCTGAAGATATGTTCATACGGATCAAGCTCAGTCCGTCCAGGTACTAAGCTTCAGCTTCAGCTTAAAACCAATCAAAAAACTTAATGAACTGTCCGTTTAAAGAAAAGTTTGTCTACATCTCTTTCAGACGAATGAACAACTTGTACGGCAAACTGAAAATTTTGCCAAAATAATTTGTAATTCCGGCGTACGCAGTATTGCAGTAAGGTTTCCATTCTAACTCTGTCCATCTGTGGTGAAGAGAATGAACTAACAACCTCTCCATCGAGACTTATGGTTGAATCTGACAGGTCATTTCTCCAAGTCAAACTGCAAATTTTGCAGCCTCTTGCAACTTGTCTTGATGCACAAGACCGATCGATTCTAGCGACACATTTTTGATGCTCTCGTGTCCCTTATGGACATCTCTAGCTATTCTGTCGCTTTTACGAGCACGCATTGTGTACGTTTTAGTTAGATCAAACACATCTTTCTTAACTTTTCTTTCTTCCTTATTAAGGACGATCACAAACCATGCATCGATCGATCGCCGTCAGGACACTTTTTTCTCAAGTGATATGATATCACATCCCTCACAACTACGCAACTGAGTTTCAGACTTGCAGATTGTGAATTTTTTCCTTTTAAAGATTAGACTTGCAGAGTTGTAAGTTAGTTCCATGGTCTGAGATGTGAGGCAAAATTGGTTTGCGATTGGTAACTGATCAGCTGAAAATGCCAAATCATCTAAGGTGATATTTCTGTCAATCTTTTCATGAAGCACCTTAACTGCAAAACTATGTCAAATCCATTGCAATTTGCAAAGGTTTCCAAATCTCTCGTGCAATGCCTTTCTGTACCACCCGCTTGACGTCAATTTCCACATCTCATTATCAAGTCGTCAAAAAGGAAAGAGAGAGTCGTTTATGACACAGATAATCTGGCGATTGCATGTTGGCAGCATACGGATCACCTTCATAACAATCTAATACATACTAGTTTATTTTAGTCATCTTAAATGTAAATATGCAGCTACCTGCACAACCCCAAAATTATCACAGACCAACATGCTGTCCTTCGTATTAGAGAGGACAGAGGCCCCACCATCGCAAGTCGGTTTTCAGTTCTCAACTGCCGCTGCCTCTGGGCCGCATTTCGCCATGTGCCAAGTCTCCACCATCAACTGAACACCAGCCTGTACATTGGGCGGACATGTTGATAGTACTTGCTGACCTTGTGATGAAACGTAATGCGAGCGTACTGTGTGCCCCACCTGTAGTCCGGATGCCAACGACTGTCCATGGTTGACTCACATGACGAGAGGAAATCCTCGCCAAAAAAAAAAATCTGGCGAAGTTTCATTCACGTAAGGCAAAAGCTTAACAGCAACATTGCGCG
>WNHE01000910.1:0-11833 GCA_009805545.1 Oryza longistaminata
GTGATGATTTATGACCTAGCAACACCGCATCAAATATATATAACAAGGAAATATAATATTCTTGACCTTTACTAGACAATAAAAAACTAGGTGACTATAGAATGTCCATGCAAACTATAGAACCATTTCAGATCATTGAAAATAAAGAAAATTCTTGTCTAGGCACCTTGAACTAAGGACAAAGCATCTCAAACCCTGAGCTTTACAATTCGTTCATATAACCTTCCTAAAGTGGTTTGTCTAGTGGAAACACATTGGATGGCGTTTGCCCAGGTCGCGTAAATGCATGTAACATACAGAAAGCAACGAGTTGTAACTTGTATCTCGATGCCATCGATCTGTATGTTCCAGTTCAGGCTGTCATGTTACCTCCTTGATTCCTGAAAACGAGCTACACCAAAATCTGCCACTTTTCAACCAACCAGAAATAATAATTGAGTTATTTTTTTAGTTCATAGATATTCTTTCTCTTAAGTGCAAAGCAGAGGCTCCTGCACATGCAAAAATACAAATTGAAAGCATTGATGTTTCCAACAGTACCATTTGCCCCACTTGGCATAACTATACTTTCTTGTCTTCCGCCCCCCCCCCACCCCCCCCCCCCCCCCCCTCATATGTTCATCAATTAAAATGTGTGAAGATTATGGCACGTACATGATCTTTTGTCCATTGAGGTTGCACTCTTTAAAATCTTCTGTGGATAAGACCCTTCTGATGCAAGTAAAACACATCCCTCTGGCATACATCAACTGCAAACTTCAGCAGAGTTGGAAAGGTCCAAGAAACATTATGCTGGTTGTGCAGTTCATGAGGCTTCCTCCAGGAATCGTATTCTGAAATATATAAAGTAGATGATTGAGCCATTAGTAGGAATCTTCCATCCCCAAGGATATAAATAAGAACCCGCTCCCTTTGTCGCTAACAAGCATAATTATATCGAGATTAAAAATTGCATCTTACCAATATTATAAAATTTGGTTGTGTAAAAATTCTTCAGCACATTGCTTTCTTTTTAGAACAAAACTATTCTTTGCAAAAGTCCCCAGTAAGAACCAGTTTTGATGTCATAAAATCTACCAGTATTATTGCAAAATTGTTGGTGGGTTTGTGCACGCACCAATGAATCGGCACACATTGAGTATGCATGAACTTTCCTTGAAAACAAGGTATGGGAGATCAAGGCAAAGGATAAATATTTAGTTATTTGGTACTGCATGAACATGGCAATTTCAGCATTCTTAATCTAAGGAGCAGTAATGGGCGTAATGGCGAAGAATTGGATATGCTTAAACAATTTTATTCGCGACGTAATGCTAAAAAAGAATACTAACAAACACCTTATTTTAATTGTTAAATTACCTTAGAATATATATTCTGTGTTGAACTCATTCCAAACATTCTTATTTCAAATTGCTCAGATCTTAGAACTTTAACAGCAAAACATCCTCACCAGATAAGTCCCATGTACCTTGGACATAAGGATACACACCATTAAAACAAAGTGGCAATATCATACAGTGATAAAAAAACCTCAGCAGTTATACAAGATCCAGAAGCAATCATCCCTCCCATCTTCAGCAGTCGTTTGTCAATTTTAAGGCTCTGTTATTATTGACGGATTAAGTTTAATTTTTTTTTTTCCCCCTTGGGGGCTTTTTCCCAGTAGAACCTCATCGTGTATAACACCAGGAATTATCCAATCTGGTGCTGCTTTACTCACTAATTGATAAACACAATGAGGTTCATTACATGAAGTGGAAGGAAGTTCAACTGTTTGAACCTCCAAAATTATTTATGAGTAGAGTCAAACTATCATTTAACTTTGGCATACCTTTTTTTTACACATATTTCTAAGCTTGCTTTGTTCAGTAAGCATCGCCCTCAGGCTTTCAGTCTATAATTCAGTTTTCTAGGTAGGCAACCAAGGACAGTGGCTGGCATCTTGTAAGCACAGGGCTGCTTATTAACTATGGTGCATCTGTGTCCTCGATACGACTCCAGGATTGGTCCTTCACTATTCCTTTACCTGACAATGGCCTCCCTGATCTCAGCAGCATACCCCAACGTCCACACCAGCAAAGGATTTGATAACTCGAACATGAACAGATATTGATGAGGATTATAGCTCAATTAGAGCGCTTGGGGACACCCGGATTGCAATCTCAAGGTTCCCATGGAATCTGGCAGGCACTGGCAGAGCTCTGTATACTGAAGCACCAGGGTTTTATAGGCAGGCCATTAATCAAGTATTCAGCTTCATTGGATAGCCTGCTCGACCAAGGAAAAGGATCAACCATACAAGCATGTGCCTCTGTCCTTGCTCCCACAAGATACCCTTTATCTTTCATTCAAGTTGAAATACTCGAGCCCTTTATCTACCAAAGCCAACATGGCTGCAAAGCTGTAAGACCGACAAGAAGCGCTATGTGGCTGGCTGAACATGTAGCCTCCTCATTTGTTCAAACATCCAACTACCTCCTTTCCATGGCCATGTTTGAGCACAACCTGACATTCTGAATTCCGAAGAAACCAAATTAGGTTCTCCCATTTGAAATGAAGACGCCATGGATTCCCTATTGCACCATGTCTGGCATAACATGGGAAATTCAGTGTTCTGAGACATCCACAACAGAATCATATCCAATCTTCAGAATAAGAGTATGAACCTGCCTTCCCTCTTAGCAATGAGGATGAAGCTACCATATAGCCTTCCATACGCTGGCAAAGGTGAACAATCCATATCAGGCCCTGCCTTCTCATTTCCAAGAAGTGTTGAAACGACCTCTTTTACCTCTTCCAGACAGGAGAGCCAGAGATCACGGAATTTGAATGATACCTGGATCTGACAGAAACAGACATCTTGCACCTTGACAAATCTTCCAAAATGCCGCACTTGGAGTACATGGTCACAAAGAGCAGACCAGAACAACGAGATCGTGCTCCAAGCCCTTCTTAAGCACCGCGCATGGAAACTTGCTTTCCCATGATCTATTGTCCATCCGGGCTTCGTGAATGAGCTGAGAGGCCTTACGTCATTCAAGTGTGGTGGCCACACCGAGCGTTCCATCTCCCTGACCAACAGCACGGCGCGTCATGAGGCCTTTGCTGCTTAGAACGAACCCTGTCAACGGCGCCGTTGAAAGTTGGCCACGTTTCCTTTTCTTCCATCTCCCGAAACACCCTGCTGCGCCGCGCCCAGATGATGGGCATTTGGCGTAACATGTCCACCAAGGCAGTGCCGACGGGGACGACAGAAGCACAGAAGCCACGCCTGAGGCCAACGGAGTGCAGCGTTTGCTCCAGCACCGGCATCCTCCAGCCTGACGGCAGGTGCGACCAGGGACGCTGACACGGACGACGCGGTGGGGGAAGACGCCGGCGCGCGCCCATGCGCGCGAAGGCCGCCCACGGCGAGGGTCGGGCGCGGCCGGACCGCGCGTGGCCGTGGATGGTGCGTCGTTCAGGTGACGGGCCGCCTTGCGGGCATTTGGTCGAACAGGTTGCTGTTGCCCGGGGAGGCGGCGGGGGATCGGCAGTAGAGGCGGGAGCCGCGGTGGTGGCCGAAGAGGTTGGAGGCGAGGAAGCGAGCTTGGATGGCGGCCGCGTGGCACTGGTCGGCGGCGGCGGCGGAAGGGGCGCGGCGGCTGGGCGGCGAGAGCTGGACGAAGGCCCGCGGGGTTCAGCGCGTCGGCGTGGCGGGAAGGAAGCCGCCGCATCTCATCGTTCAAACCTGACGTCGTCTTGGGTATGGATTGGATGTAGCGACTCTATGTGTAGGTTAGGGGAAGAATCGGAGGAGGCACGGGCAAATCTTAGCGCGGTTCGTGTGGGGGGAGAAAGGCGAATTTTCACTACTCCCTCGTTTCGAAATTTCTGACGCCGTTAATTTTTTAGCACATGTTTGACCGTTCGTTTTATTCAAAAAAAAATTAAGTAATTATTATTTCTTTTCCTATCATTTGATTCATTGTTAAATATATTTTTGTAGGCATATATTTTACTATATTTCACAAAATTTTTGAATAAGGACGAACGGTCAAACATGTTGCTAAAAAAGTAACGGGTGTCAAACATTCTCGGAAAACGGAGGGGAGTATTTGCCACTATTAGGTTTGGCAATTATCTTAAATTGCCCCTACTTATTATTTACACATACTTTTTCCCCCTTAAGTGGTGGTTCCTTAAGGCCATGTTTGGATATAATGGGTTTGGGATCTTGATTTCCACCCTCAAAGGGGTAATTTCAATCTTAGCCATCCATTCTTCTCATTTCATTTCATCATATCCATCCATTCAATTTCCATCCCAATCCCATCTCTCTTAACCCTTATCCAAACACACCCTAACTATTTTACCACTTTTCCTAACATGGCAGACCAACTTGGCAATCTAGGGTGGAAAACCGAGGTTTGACCCACTTGGCAGTCTCTATCTACCTCCATCTTTCTCCCTCGTTCGCCCCGTCTCCGTCGCCGGCGGGCCAACCGCTCTGTGGTCGGTGCGAGGAGGGAGTGAGAGGCTAGGGCGCCATGGTGGCGACGGGAGATGGGGGAGGCCGTTCCACGCCGTGCCTGCCTCGCGCCGGCCACGCGGCCTCCGGGCTCTACAGATTCAGGGGAAGCCAACGAGGAAGGAGCGTTCGAAGGGGAGCGAGTCCTCCGGCAAAGGACTCAGGCGAGCGACGGAAGCGGCGCAGGAAGGAGAAGGAGTGGCGACATCGGCGGCGTCGGAGCCGTTAGCCGGAGCTCGAAGCTAGGCGTCGAGTCGAAGCCGGAGGGAGGGAGGACAAGAGTGATTGAAGGCAGGTGTGCGCAGATGGCGAACGGGCGGCACGATGGCGGGCAACCACGCGGCAAGAAGGTTGGGCTTGGGGGAGTGTGACCGCGATGGAGACGGACAACAGCGTCGACGAGGGAGAAGATGTGCGAGGGGAGATTAGAAACGACCCATGGTCCCACGTCGATTTTCACCCTAGATTGCCAACGTTGGCATGCCACGTGGAACAAAAAGTGGCAAAATAGTATAAGGAACCACCACTTAAGAGGGGAAAAAATACGTTGTAAATGTAAGAATGGCATTTGAAATAATTGCCAAACCTAATAGTGTGGCAAATATGTTAAATTTCCTGGAAGGAAGAAGGGGCGGCGTGACTGTTCTGTTAGAGGAAGATGACGAAAATGAAAAAGGGAAGAATCTAGGGACGTGGAAGGGGGGGGGGGGGGGGACCTTTGTTAGCAAAAACAAGTTTCGAAGGGTGGACAAGACATTGTATTCTACCCAGTATAAATACGATAGCCAGCTTACTGACTTCTAAATCATATATAGTCAATGTAATAACTAATTCATACAATTAGCTGCTATTAAACATATACTACATAATTAATATCTGGCTACCTTGTCATCTCTTATATAATTACGGCTTCTGTAGTCTATGCTTGAGCTCGAGCTTGTAGCCGCACTCTTATCTCTCATCATTTATTCTTTCGATGTGTATTTATGTTGGCTTGTAGTCTGCTTCTCTACCTGCTTTAGTAGGTTAGTTCTATTTCTTCAACTTTATGATATTTTTTTTAATTTCTCTATGTAAAAGTTTATTTAAAAAATTCAAATAAATATATATTTTAAATTTATAATTATTAATTACTTAGTCAGTCATGTGTACTCGTTTCTGCGTGCTTCGAAAATCTGTCTCAACACAGAAGATCGAACGCAGCCGTCTCAGCCGGCGCCGTTCACCTTCCGTCCTAGCCTCACCCGCTTCCGTTCCGTTTTCGCCTTGCTCGAGCCAGCAACCAAACAGCAAAACCGACCAACCGCACCCCACCCACCCACCTCTCCCCACCCCCAACCCTCCCAAACCCTAAACTCTCTCTCTCTCCCTTCGTCAGCCGGCGAAGCTTCCAGAGGCGGGGCGCTGCGAGCGCAGGAGTCCCCACCGCCGGGGCGGGGGCGGTAGGGCGGGGGCGAGGCCGGGCGCCGGCGTCGTCGTTCTCGTCGTCCTCCTCCGGCCCTCCACATCGTCCGCCGCGCCGCCGCCACCGCATCGGCATTCGCGTCCTCATCAGCCGTGGCCACCCGCTACCGCCACGCGCGTTGCTCCGCGGGAGCGCCGTTGCCTCCACGTCGCCGGCTGCTTCCGCTCCCCGACTTGCGTCGACGTTCGTTCTCTGCAAGGTCGGGACACACCCCCCGCTTACCCGCACTCCCATTCCCCTGATCGGGCGAATCGTGTAGGGTTCGATCGCCGGCCGTAGAGGATGGCCCCAAGGGCGGCTGTTTTTTTTTTTTTTTTTTTTTTTTTTTTTTTTTTTTTATGGTCGGGCTCGGAGCTTCGGGATGATGGCCCCCTTTATGCATAGATCATGCGGTTGTATTCGGGTTTGGAGGTCCGGGTTTGGGGTAACCATGGTTGACTCCTGCTCTGGCTTTAGTGGTTTTGTCGAGGACTGGATACATTGTTGCCCCAGGGGATTGGGAATTGCTAAACCCAAATGTTGGGCGTATGCCTACCGATTGGGTTTTGAAGCGTTAGCGTCTCGCATCAGTTCCATTAGGAGAATTAATAAGTAATTAAATTCAAACATTTTGCTACACCGATCATCTATGCCGGATGTTTCCCTTTGATTTACATATTTGAATTAAATTGTTTGCCATGCTGGTAGGAGAAACAGAATGCGGGATGATGGGAAAAGAATAAAACGAAAAGCTTAGGTAGACTTGTATCACTGCGTATATTCTGAGTTGAGCTGCTTAAAGTCTTACACTCTGCTTTTTGATCTTATGGTTGATAGCCGTGGGAAAATGAAAATAAGCAACCAAAATAATTTGTGGGCCTAAACCCTTTTATTATCTGTGTTTCTTCGCGGTTTAAAAGTCAATGCTGGTAATTAAACTACGATGTAAAAAAAACCCTCAAATCAACTCTAAGAAATTTCAAATTCTGGCTGCGGCTGATAAGACAACAAGCAGACGGACGAGGAACATTGAATACATATCCAATAACATTGAACTCAACTGTATGCATCTCTGTTACAGGCTGCTGGGTTAGTTCTTGCAGGAATCCTGGGGGTACTTATTTTTTTCTTTCATCCTTTTATTGAAAATATTGGTTATTGCTGAGGGAAAATTCACTGGGAATTGGTTGTTATGGTTGAGATGGTTTGTTTACAATCAATCTGTGAACAAACCACAATTTGGGCTATTATTGAAAAGATGTGGTGTCTTTAAACTGGCGCTTACACACTTTTGGTTTAATGCCGAAGGTGCAGTTCTTGTTCTAGGCAAAGCCATAATTACTTGCAATACTTTTCCTGTGCATATGGCGTGTCTTCGTACTTTTTCTTGGCGAAATCAATTCGTTCTTACTTTTCTTATCTGATGACAGATGGTTGTTGAGAGGATAGATTATTTGTCCATATTTCTTTTCAGATAGAAGGGAAAAGAAATTCTGGTTTATACTTCAGATTCTGGATAATAGCTATCTCTTCTTTATTTTTTGTTTCTGAGATGCATGGTCTAGTTGCTGCTCGCTTTCTTATTTGTGGCAATTTTTTCTATCTTCACAGTCAAGGCTGCTTGTATTTAAACTCAAGACCCAAAAATATAATTAATAATGATCCAAAGTATTAAAGTACTCTGTAATAGCCTATATATGTTTAATGCAAACCGAGAAACAGGTGAGAAATTTTAAAAAAATGAAAAGGGATTGCCATTTTTTTATGCCTATCAACATCATCACTTATGCTATTAGGATGTGTATCATTTTAACATCCAAACTCGTGGATTGTGTCGAAATTGCCACGTAAGATAAGTTATTAAAATCTGAAACACATGCATATTTAGACTACCGAGGAATTTTGAAGGCGAATTGCACTGCTTTTTATCACTTAATAACTAAGTTCGACGTTGTACACATTTTATTTTTATATACCTGTGTTTTTTCACATGTCAGAACAAAGAGCAGGATTAAAGTTTTTTCGTGATAAGGTTCATTTTGATCTTCACGCAAGATATTGATTTGCTGGTTTATCTTGTGTCGGAAACTCGTCTTGACATTTTCATTCTGCGTTGTATTCCTTGTGTGGTGCGTGTCGAGATTGGACATATGCATTTGCTTTGATAATATTGCCACCTCAAACAAATAACCTGTGTTGACACAGCAATTTTGTATCAAATTGTTGTAGGTCTCTTTTGCATTGTGTCAATTATTGCAACTATCCACATACCACGCGAAATTTGAGGCATCGGCGGGAGAATTTTAGCTGTACACCAGAGAGTGAGTGATCTAGAGTTCCTCTCTCTGAAGTCTGTATTACGCTTACATTTAAAGCTTCATTTTGTTACATGAAGAAAGTCTCCATTATTCATTAGTTGGTGATACATTAAATGTAAGTACCGTACTACATGGCAACCAAAAATTGACTATATTAATTTCTGGACTTGTTCTGTAAATGGGGTGCAATTTCAGTGTCTTATAGGGAGAAATATGAAAAATGGCATGGTATTTCAGCAAACGGCATGAACAATGGATGTCCAATAGTAATGTTTCCCTTGATTATGTGGCATTAAGAAAGTTAAATCTTTCCTGTTGGTGACTGTACTCTCTGCTCATGTCTGATGTCTGATGGTTGACAGTTGATGCTTATGTTCGCTTTGAACAAAACGGAGCTGTCACCGTTTCTCTATTCCTGATTGCAAGTTTGCAACACCCAGGTTATTAGTTTATGGGAATGTCTTTCATCAAAGTGCTATTAGATCTAATCCATGGACACAACTAAACTGTAGAACTCAGTGTTTGAATACTCTGGGAGGCCTGTCTAGTTTGAATGATTATGAACTTGTGGTCTTGATTGACAATTATTTGTTACTATCTCTGTCACAAAATAACCACAATTCTAGGAGTAGTAGTTACAATTTTCTCTTGCTGCGTAATCTTTTAGGTGTATATGATAATATGATATCGTAAACTGCATTATAGTTGTCCAACGCAATACTCTAATACAACCTTTTACATTATAATTGCTTGATGTGTAAATAACCTTTTTGAGGACTTAAAGTTAAATGGTTTATGAAGTTTCTTAACTTTGGTTGTCTCTTGTCAGATCTAGGTTTGTTGCTGTCAGTGCATATGAGGATGAGTTTGCATTTGTACGTGTTTCAGTGGATCACAAACTTCATGCTCCTAATGGAGGTAAAATTTCTGAGGTGACTCTTGAACGTAAACAATGCCTTTTGTGACTCTCATTGCTTATGCTTAGTATAATACTTACAGTACATTGTCCCCAGACTTTGAAGATTTCCCATGTCATAATTTCAGAAATATTTTTATCCACCAGAAATTGAAGAGGATGCTAAAATCATCAGTACTGCATATAATACCAGCAGTATCCATGGTACAGTTTGGAGTATGTGCTTCATATCAACATGCCTGGATGAAGAATATTATCCTGTAGTTGCAATGATAGTTAACAGGTTTGCTCCAAAATCATATTCAATAGAGTTGCTACTTAAGTTTGTGGCGATTACCTGGCATTCTAATTTATATTCTGAAATATCTTTGTTTCAACAGGGGCTCTGATGTAAATGACTTGGCACTCTATGGGCTAGATTCCCATAAACGTACTATTGACCGCATATCTACTTATTTAGAAGCTGGACCTTTGGCACTTGAAATCTCAGAAATTCCCCAACTGTATGGCTTTGCACTTATGTTTCGTGCTGGTGATGTTCTGTTGATGGATCTGAGGAACCCAAAGGACATCAGTTGTATCCATAGAATAAGCTTGTCAACTAGTCTAATTGGAGATCATGTCTCCGTTGAAGATTCCTGTAGGGGATTAGATGTCGATGATGATGTGGCGGCTTGTGCTTTGCTGGAACTGAGAGACTCTGGAAATAACATGATGAGGGATGACAGTTACATGGACATTGACGGTACTGATAACAAAGCTGTAGTGAAATCAAGGATTGTTTGCTCATGGAACTGGGAGCCAAATGCCATGCAAGGACATCCAAGGCTGATCTTTTGCTTGGACGATGGAGAATTTCATCTTCTAGAGTTTAGTTTGGATATGGAAGGAGTGAAGGTATTGCCTGAGTGTGTCCATAGAGGTTTGCCTTGCAAACCTCTTTTGTGGATGGACAAAGGAATGGTAGTTGGATTTGTAGAGATGGGAGATGGGATGATCCTCCAACTTGAAAATAATAGATTGGTGCATAAAAGTGCAATTCAGAATGTAGCGCCAATATTGGATCTAGCAATTGCTGACCACCATGGTGAGAAGCAGGATCAGATGTTTGCATGTTGTGGAATGTGCCCTGAGGGGTCCTTGCGAGTAATACGTAATGGTGTCAATGTGGAGAAACTTCTGAGGACAGATCCTATTTATCATGGTGTTACTGGTTTGTGGACCTTGAGAATGAAGAGAACTGATGCTTATCACTCTTTTCTTGTATTGTCATTCGTTGAGGAAACCAGAATACTATCAGTAGGACTCAGTTTTAATGACATCTGTGATGCTGTAGGATTTCAGACTGATGTTTGCACTCTGGCATGTGGTTTAGTAGCTGATGGTTTGCTTGTGCAAATTCACAGCAAATGTGTAAAGCTTTGTTTACCTACAGCATGTGCTCACCCTGAGGGAACTTTGCTCCCATCTCCTGTTTGTGCTGACTGGTATCCTGATGTCACTATCAGTGTTGGTGCTGTTGGACATAATGTTGTTGTTGTTGCTACATCGAATCCTTGTTGCCTTTACATACTTGGGGTCAGATCATTATCTTCGTTTCAGTATGAGCTGTATGAGATACAACATGTCCAGTTGCATTATGAAGTATCTTGCATATCTATTCCACAAGAGGACTGGAGACTCGATAATTCATCTTCTAGTTGTGCAACGAGTGGTGATTTTCGGAAAGATTTTGCAGCTAATATTCGCAAGTTTGCTGTAATTGGAACTCACGAACCTTCTGTGCATATCATTTCGTTGGAACCTGGAGAAGCATTTCAGCAACTTGCTGTTGGGCATATATCAGTAAACAACGCGCTCGGCACTCCTATCAGTGGTTGTATACCTGAAAATGTTAGGTTTGTAGCAGCTGCAAGGTTCTACATTCTTGCAGGACTAAGGAATGGAATGCTACTGAGGTTTGAGTCACAAACAAGCAAAGGGCATTGTTTCCCTGGTTCCTTTTACAAGGAGTCCTCTACCCCTTGTGATGATACATCCCTTATGTTGATTGCTGTACGGCGTATTGGAATCACTCCTGTAGTTTTGGTACCGTTGCATGACAGAGCCAATGCTGACATTATTGTTCTCGGTGATAGGCCTTGGCTATTGCATTCTGCTAGACACAGCTTGGCATATTCATCCATCTCATTTCTGCCTGCTTCCCATGTGACACCAGTGTCTTCTACTGATTGCCCCAATGGTCTGCTGTTTGTTTCGGAGAACTGTTTGCATTTGGTAAGTTTCTAGGACTCGTGAAAGTGAAATCCACAAGCAAAACATGCACATATTCTTTTTGAGGGATCAAGAATAATTACATTATTGCTTGCATTTCATGCTCTGAATTATTAGGACTCATAAACCATGAGATTGCTAAAATCTGGGATCGAATCCCATTCTAATGAGTTCTCCAAATAGATAGTCAGGAACATAGAAATCATGGCTGTTGATTGTTATCTTATAATTTTCTTTATGCACTCGGTGAAACCGTATTCTCTCTTCTGGCATCAAAATTTCACACTTCTCTTTTTTGCTACTATTTCTTTAGTATCCGTTTCTCTTTTGCCACTATCGTTGGTCAACATCCGTTGACCATCACATTTGCC
>WNHE01000931.1:0-10486 GCA_009805545.1 Oryza longistaminata
TCGTGAGATATCCCAGTAAGAAAAACAAAAAGAAAACTAGCGATTATGTTTGCAACCCGGAGCAATTACGAAAGATATAACGGTACTACTCCATCCGTTTCATATTATAAGATTTTCTAGCATTACCCACATTCATATAGATGTTAATAAATATAAAGATATACTATATATGTCTAGATTCATTAACATATATATGAATATCAGCAATGCTAAAAAGTCTTATAATATGAAATGGAGAAAATATGATTTATTTGTGTGAGCAAAGATAGGGCAGGCAACACCATAGTGCTGCATTTTCTTTCAAGAACTGATCCACATCCACGAGTTGTATGTGTGTAAAATGAAGTTCTCTTTGCGACCATGAAAGCCTGATAGTCGATGATGTAACGCACAATCGAGTCGAGTGTGTCCGCAAAACCTGCAACTGCAAGGGGCAAGTAACATCTCTTCACGTTCTGCAAAATTGATTAGTTGATTATTCCATTGCCTAATCAATGAAAACTTGCATGGATTGCTTCCATCAAATCGGCAGAGAGAAGAAATAATAATAGTGATTCCGAAAAGTCAAACTACAGACATGTTTTTGGTTTGTATTGTGTTGACTTCAGTCCTTGGCAACCCAAAAGCTGTAAATTTTGGTCATATGCCTATGTTTTTTTAAACTGTATTGTTGCCCAATATACATTTGACAATTCGTCTTATTTTCAGCAATTATGCAAATATGAAAAAAAAAGTCATGCCTAAAGTATTTTTTATAAAATAGATCACAATAAAATGAATAATAATTACCTAACATTTTTAATAATACAAATGGTAAGAAGTACGACAAAAATCAACAGTAACCTATGTTAAAAACCGGGAGTACTATTAGAGGGAGTACTACTTGTACTATTTAGATTACTTGACCCTACCACCACCACCAGCACAGAATACTCGCATTAACATAATCAGAATACATATGTTGGGTAGAAACACATAATGGCATCAATTACCATAATATTAACAAAAATACTCAGAAAAAATAATATTGGAAAATAAACAAAATTGATTAAACATGTTCTATTTTTGTTTATAAAGACAATAGGTGGAATTTGATCTGGAAATGTTGAATGGCCATGAATGCAAATGAGGACATCAGGTAGGTAAATTTATTACTTAGTCATGCTGCAGAGTAGAAGCAATTTCATTAAAAAAAGGAACTATAATATACAAGTCAACTCAAGAGGTACAACGTGCAATGCACAATTAAATCATTTTGATTCCAATTTTGTAGAATGAACGGGAAGCAACTCCAGATCACATCTACACAACAACTCCTCTATACATGCATGCCATAAACACTGGCCTCAATTACTTAACAGAAAAAAAAAAGAGAGAAGAGAGCAGTATCTAGTTCTGCCTTTGTTCTTGCTCCTTATATAAACAGCCATTGCTTGCTGGTGACAACATATCGATCGATCAGGCGACGACCACCGCAGCATCAGAGAGAGCCGATCGATCGATCGATCTACCACAAGGGAAGCATGAAGGCTAGCTCCGTAGCATTGCTCACCGCCGTCATGGCGGTCGCGGCGGTGGCCTCGACGGCGGTGGCCAAGGACTACACGGTCGGCGGCTCCTACGGCTGGGACACCTACGTCGACTACGACAAGTGGGTCGCCGGCAAGACGTTCATCGTCGGCGACACCATAAGTAATTAATCTCCATTGCAATGCATTTAGACGGCCTCTGATCATATACTAATAGTTTTCTTATTCTTAATATCTCAAATGTCATTGTCCATCGATAATTAATTACTGGTTGATTGATCAAACGAGCTCATCATTGAGATCAACAATGGCGTGCAGCGTTCAAGTACGAGCCGTACCACAACGTGGTGGAGGTGCCGGCTGAGACGGACTACGACGGCTGCGTCTCGACCAACCCCGTCTCCGTCCACTCCGGCGGCAACACCACCTTCGAGCTCGCCGCCGCCGGCACGCGCTACTTCATCTGCAGCATCCCGCGCCACTGCCTCAACGGCACCATGCACGTCAAGGTCACCACCGTCCCTTACTCCGCCTCGGCCGCCGCCGCGGCGGACGCCGGCCCTTCCCCGGCGCCGCTCCCCTCGCCTCCCGCCGACGAGCAGCAGCACAGGTCGAACTCGGCGTCGTCACCGGCGGCCTGATTCCTTCAACTTCTGTGCCTCACTACGCAGCTCAGCCATTACACGAATAGCATCGTTCAATATAGACGGTTTGTCCATTTTGGGTGTCTTCCCAGGTTCCAGGACAGCACCCAGTTCCAAGAACCTAACAGAAATTAAGTCCATGAATTAGTTTAGAGTTAGAAAAAACAATGCTGCAACCAGAAAAATGGGTTGAATTAAAAATGATGCGAAAATTACCTCTCGTTCAACTTGTCCCTTCTTACTTTTTCCCTGCATGCTTTGGAGCTTGGTCGAGTGCCACTTTCTGATCTCGGACTAATGTTTTGTGGTGCCAAGTTAGAAATGATCAAAAGAAAACAGGAAAGGAAATGTAGATTGGATAATGGATGTGAACAAACCGTTTATTTGTTGGCTGTTCTTTGCCATGTTCACAGTCCACAGAGCCATTGATTTCAGCACTGGTGAAAAAAATAAACTTGTACTTCAGTATGCCATATGTCATGATAATATACAGCAATAAGTACATAAAAAACTATACAATGACAACAAAAGAATCAAGCAAATTTAACACAACAGAACAATACATCAGTTAAGATGCACTGTGTGGTTCATAACACCACAACCTATGGCACCAAAAGGTGGAAGCACAAGTCAAAAACCAGGACAGATTTAAAAAGACATGAGATGACTTCCTGGTGCATAAAGAAAATGTACTAGCACCACAAGACTACAAGGTATCATAAATAAAAGAATACTCTTAAATCAAAGAGTTGCAGTAAACAATATCCTAACATGAACACGTTCTTCAATAAATTTCCATTCCACAGTAAGCTTCGTGCTGGAACCCAAGTGATACAGATCAACCACTTCTCTCACCCCGTTTCTGATCCTTCATAGATCATTCATTGAAAAATCCACTGGAAAGCTCAGGACAAATCTCAATACCTGGCTCAAAATATCATGTCAATGCAATTCACTTGCATATAGATATAAAAAATTTTAAAATCTGTTATCTCAGACAGTTGGACCTACAGCAAATCACAACCATCCACCCTCCCAATTTGGCGCCCTTTGGTTTACTTGTTGTCAGTTCTTATATTGTAATATTACACGGCAAACTGAATCTTGTATAATAGTGGCTTCATAAATATCATCAATGATCGTGTCTGTTTTCTTCAGTTCAACTATCCCATGGCATGACACCAGATAAACATTAAACAGTACGTGCTTAACCAACTATATATGCTATGCTATGCAGCATTTGCATCACAATTAAAATGAGAATTATAAATCATGAAGAGGCCCTAAATTAGGTTTAAATACATTAGGTATGCACACAAATAAATAGATTTGAAAATTAAGCTGACAATTCAATATAACCAGGAATTGAGCCCTCTGTTCTGTAAAACAGGCTGACGCATGCTCCTACTAAGTAATACTCCGTCCATTTTTTAATACAGAAAGTCGTTGAATTTCTGATAAACGTTTGACTATTTATCTTATTCAATTTTTTTGTGCAAATATAAAAAAATTTAAGTCATGGTTAAAGAATATTTGACGATAAATCAAGTCACAATAAAATAAATAATAATTCCATATTTTTTTTAATATAACGAATGGTCAAATATATTTTAAAAAGTATCGTGTCATATTTTAGAAAAACGGAGGAGTATGTAACTAGTTCTAAATGTTCAGAAACAGACATGGCTAATCCCCTGATCCGAATCCCACTGAAGATAGTCTGATATGATACGCTTCTATCGATCTCCAATCGAACAATCAATAGCAACGATCAGGACGAAAAAAAAATGTAACACCCCAGACCACGGCACCGGGCCCAGCCAGGGCTGGCTGGAGCGCGATCGGAGGCAGTAAACCCCGCAATTACCAGGTGTTTGGAGCCGCGGTGGCAGGGGCGACGTGCTGCTGCTGCTGCGGCGGCGGCGGCTGTAGCGCCGCCTGCGGTGGAGCGGGCGTCGTCCAGTAGAAACCTCCGGCGGGGGCGGCGTCGAAGCCGGCGGCGGCGGCGAGGCGAGGGTCGTCCATCAGGGGTGGCAGTCGAAGACCCACGTGGAGGATCCCTCCGGGGAAGCCATGGCTGCGGGGGTGGGCCCGCTCACCGTGGCCGCGACGGTGGCCGGAGGAGGCTAGGGTTTCGAGGTCGCGAGGAGATTTGGGGGTGGGATTCGGGCGTGGTGGCGGTGGTGGGCTCGCGCGAGATAAGGACAAAGCCGGAAAAGGAGCACGAGGTGAACGAATACGCCTGGCCAGACCGTAAATGGCTCCTGGCTAAAGGTGATGTGTTGTCTCTTGAAGCAAAAGAAAATTTTTTCCTCGAAAACACAAAAGTGTTGGGTTAAGCTGTTCATAAGGATAAGGTTGTGTGTTGCGTAGTGTGAGTATTAAATATCTACGTTGCGTAGGTGTGAGGAATATAAAAAATTTCTTTTACAATATTTTTTATCTTAATTTGTATTTTGTATATACGAATAGTTTTTTTCCTTTTATGATAAATCCTCTTCAATATTTGGAAATAAATTAAGGCAAATTACAACATCATTTAAAAACGGAGAATGTTTTGACAAGTGCACATCTAGTTGTTAAAATTAATGAGGGAAAACATCGATTTTATTTTTCCACGTGGAGCTGAAAAATGGGAAAGCACTCCATCCTCTAATTTATGCAGTCTCGCTCTGCCATTTGCTCGCGTGTCGATCACACCCTTACTGTAGCTGTCACTGCAGAAGAGCCAAAACCAAAAGCACAAGACAACAACACGCTAGTACCTAAAGATCACTAAGCTTTCTTCTGAACCCTCCAATATTCACCAACTAAAAAGCAGAAACTGGAATGTTATGAAAGCCCTCTTACTTAACAGGAGAAAAAAAAAACAGACGCTTGAGAGCTCACTGCAAACCACACTCAAATGGACACCCTGGCTCAATTCTTCCGCAACACCATCGCAAAAAGGGAACAGAATTTTTGTGTCAGCGCAAGTTGGCATGGCACGCCATTCGCCAACTGATATATGCCAAGAATTCACCCGACAAAACCACGAACATGTAGCAAAAATTTTAAAAATTGAACAAACCCATTGTAAGAAGATACGGTCTTCGCTGCTCGGCTGCTGGCCTGCTGCACATCATGATGACAACCTCGCCAGCCATCGTCGCAAGCTGGTAGGCTGGCTAGCTAACGATGGAACATTGCCGGAGCAGAGCGGCGTCCTCCTGCTCCTCTTTCTTCCACCGCCCGGCAAACCGGGTGGCGGCGGCGGCGCCGGCTCGTCGCCGACCTCCCAGAAGACGGTGGCCTTCTCTCCGGGTTCCATGCTATTGCGCGCTGAGAAGGCCGAACAGGCTTCTTTGCCTCTACCCGAGGTACGTAGGCACACGCCCGAGCGCGCGAAACGTTCTTGATTCATAATGAGTTTTCCCTGCCTCTCCTGCTTGCATTGCCTCCTTCAGCCGGCAGGCCTCCGCCATTGCTCACCGAGGAGGAGGAGGAGAGAAGATGCTCGCAACTACGTCCCCGTCCTACGTCATGCTCCGGTAAGCTCCGAGGCTCACGCATCTCCTCAAGCTTTCGTTCCAACTATCGTGTCGAGTGGTGCCGCGCCGTGGCGTGGCGTGGCGTGCAGCTGGCGGTCAACGCGGAGAACGAGCTGGAGGACGCGGCGGGCGAGGGCGCGCCGCGGCGGCTGGCGGCGGGAGGCCCGGCGTTCGACGGCGTCATGGCGACCGTGTGGTGGGGTCAAATCGTCGAGGGCGCCGGGCGGGCCCGCGGTAACGAGTTGGCCAGCGCGTAACAGGGAGTGGTTCCCGCGGTGGCGCAGGAGGAAGGACTCAAAGGTGCAGGCCATCATGTCGTTCCACGCCCTGCGGCGGCAATGTTCCCGGAGAACGCCGTCACCATCCCGCCTGCCGCGTGGTCCGCGACGATCGCGACGCTGACCCCGTATCGTGTACTACAGCGAGCCCCGGCGGCGCGAGAACGCATGAGTACCTCAATCACCATCGGCGTGACACCCGGGCCTCTGTTCACGGCAAGTGAACTGCCATCCAGGTACACTGAATTTCATAATTTATGTATATTGAGATTGGCAATTTACATATCAAAACCATGATCAATTAAGGATAGTCTAATCACTTGACTCGTTTGTTACTGTGCACAACTAGTTGTATGCCGATTTTCATGAAGAGCTTCAGAGAGAACATGGCTGATTCTTGGACCTCTGGCCTGATCAGTGGACCATAGAGGTTGGCCTCGCCCTGCAGGTGAGCTTAATACGCCATCCTACCAGAGAGCCAAGGTTGGGGAAATTCCCCGGCATGGACGTCCAGGTAGGATCAATTTCTCTCTACATAACCATTAAAATCGCTTGATGTTCAAATGGTTTCAAATTTGTTAATCAGTTTGCAATATGTTTCAAACTTGAAATTTTGAAAAAAAAAATGTTGCAGTGCCTAGACAAATTACCTCGAGAGGACTTTCAGAGGCCGGCGGCGACTAGCGGCCGGCACCCGGAGTAGGAAGCTGCGGGCGACGCCGCGGAGACAGTACAACGACAACGCCGCGGAACGACACGCGTTCTTCCGGCGGCGGACGGGACGGCTACGTACCTGACGAGGCCGGGAGGTTTCTTCCTCACGTGGGTACTCCCAAAGCAAGCCTGCTGCGAGCACGGCGAGGTCCTCGACGAGGCGAACATGGCGTTCCTGGGCTGCAACCTGCAAGCTCGCCGCGAAAAAGTGTCCGGGATCCACTGGGTGGTACCGGCACGGCCGAGCCACGCCGCGGAGCTCGCCGGCCGCTACTACAACGTGCCCGGCGCGACGGGTACGCCCCCGTGCGCCGCGCATGCTGGCGCGTGCAACGACGGCGCCTGTGTCACTTCACCTGCGCCGAGGATGGCGGGACGTCGGACAGCCGCCGGAGGGCGATGACTCGCCGGAAGGCGGCTTCGGTGGGCGGCAGGTCGCTGAGCGCGGCGTGGAGGGAGGGCGTCGTGAGGGCGGCGTGGAGAAACGCGCTGAGCAAGCATGACCGCGCGGGTACTAACCAGATGCTGCTGAACGCGCCGGCGCCAAAACGGCGTCGGCCCCGCCGCCGGCCGGCGGCGCGCCCGGCGGGCCGCGTCCGCCCGCCGTGACGTACTCCGCTGTCCGGACGAGCTCCTGACGGCGACCACCTTCCGGGCCTTCAAAGGCCTTCGTCAGATAAAATGGCAACGCCGATCAGGTTGGGCCCAATTTTGCCAGTTAGTATGGGCTAAATCTGAGGCCCATAAAGAGGCCTGAGAAAGGGCCTTTCTGTGCAGGATTGCTTGTCCGGATACGGCCCGGTACGGGAGGCCGCATGAAGGCCTCTGGAGAGGTCTGGCGGAGGTGGCCAGTCGAGCCGGGCTGCTGGACCGCGACGGCGCCGGAAGCCCGCCGTTCCGTTCGACGGGAACGGACATGAGCGTCGGCGGCGGGCTTCGCCCGAGCTGATCGACTGGAGTTCGACAAGGTCCGAGTGATATTGCTGTTAGGCCTCGCTGGAATTCGTTGTGCGTCAGGAAATAAAATTGAGAGTATTGCCCACGTAGCTCTATAAATTAAGTGGCCAAAATGAACGAATTTTTGTACCAGAGGATGATTGCCATCGCAGTTAATAAATCTATAATAGATTTCATCCTAGTATAATAAATTTTAAAACAAATTTGTTTACAGTTGCAAATTTATTGTACTAGAATATATCACATACCGTAGTAGATTTTAGTTATTTTTAAAGACAGAGGAATATATAGTTGAAACTCACAAATGGCAAACCTGTGACATGCAGGGGTGGATCTAACCCATTAGAGCGGGTGGGTCGACCAGACTCAGCTACGGCTATCCGTGTCGCCGGCGCATACTCTCGACCCATTATCTCCTTATAGTAAGTTATGGTGCATGCAAAATAGATATGACAAGAATATAAAGACAGACCCAATAACAGATGAGACACTTATACGAATGATATCTTATTATATATGATTTGTGTCGTGTTGATTACCTTTATCGAGTGAATCTTCGTTTCCCGCTCCATTTAAAATAATTTTAATCTGCTACGTCGCGCAGCTGGTCGACATGGGAAGTGCGTTTGAAGGCCAAACGGTTCGCTCAATAGGGGTAATATTTTTCAAAATAGGAAATATCGAGGTGCAAAACTTTGTCGTATTGATCTCTGTCTTTTTTTAAGCTTATGGTATAGATACTTTCATTACTACACAGCATTTTTCCCGGTGCGGTTCGAATTCAGTAATTTTTCCGGTGGGCAGCTTCGACCGTCTAGAGCAAATTCGTCTGGGGAAATCGCTATTTTTGTGTGCGGGTGTGCAACCGCACGCGAAAATCGGATTTTAGCGTGCGGGTGATTTCGTGCCGCGCACGCAAAATAAAAAATCGAAAAAACAAAATTGAAAAGAAAACCTAACCCTAGCCGTCGGTCGTTCGCCGTGGCCGGATGCCCGCCGCCCCGCTCCCGTCGCCGTCGCGGATCCGTGCGCGGAGGGCCACCGCCGCCAATTTGAGGCGGTAGGGAGGCCGACGCGCGCGTCGCGGCCTTACGGAATCAGCGTGCATAGGGCTGGCTGCCGCGCGCCGGAATCCGGCGGGGCCGGAACGCTGCACCTTGGTCGAGCTCCGGATCCGCGCGTGGTCGGCCGTCGGTCCGCCGTCGGGCCACGCTGATGCCGCGCTGGGGTGGTGCCCTGATCCTGCCGCAGCGTCGGCAGCGCTCACTCGTCGTCGACGGTCCTCCGTCGCAACGCCACGCGATATCGTTAATCGCCGCTGTCGTCGTAGAGGAGGAAGGCTGGGGGGCGGCGGCGCCATCGGGTGGGGGGGCCGGCGGCGGCAGATCGGCCCGGCACCTCCTTCGTCAATCGGCACGCCGTGCCCCCTGCTCGTGTGATAAGAAAAAAGAGGGGGAGAAGGGGAAGAGAGAAATGGCAGTAAGAAGAGGGGAGAAACCGAGGAGGGGGATGGGGAGAGGGACGGAGTTGGGTGGGTGGCTGATTAAATGGTGGACGCGTATTTTCGTGTGCGGGACTCTTAACACGTCCGACAGCGAAAATATAGCTATTTTTTGCGTGGCGGAACGTTGTTAAGTGGTGATTTTTTTCAGTGTGGAGTAACTACCCGATGCCGTCCCATGATTAATGTCTGTGCGGTTTTCCATACGGCCCACCTGAAACAAAAGTGCCCGCGTGTCATGAAAATGGTTGTGTAAGTAGTGATTGTGCGAGTGTATGCACATTATTGTGTTTGGCGGTATATTTTTGTGTAGTAAAAGAAGTATTGTGCGATTGCACATAATGCGCCAGGGGCACACTAGTGTGTGCGTATAAGTGGTGTACCATGTGTGCGTTGTGTGGTTTTAAAAGGAATAAAGAAAAAAGCTTGGTTACGGGCAATTATATGTGTGAGGAACATATCCGGTGTAACATGAGCTTAAGGATTAGAAATTGTAAAAATCATACTAAAAAATTATTAACCTCATAAAATATACTAGAGGATAGATGTTGATTATGAATACATTATCACCATTTCTCAAATTATAAACTCAACTTCTTTAAAGGAAAAATCGGTATAGTGTCGTGTGTTACTATTCAATTTGAAATTTATCTTTTTTATTGCTCCTAAAGTAAAGTTGGACTTTGAAACTTGAAGATTCAGTGAAAGATATATATTTCATTATTTTTTCATAAATTTATAAAATTTTAGGTATGATTTTTATAAAGTTTTCCAACACTTAATCGTTTTTCACGGATTATATCCCTCTTCATGTGTTGTGGATGTGTTTTTACTTTTTTACTATAGCTTTTCTTAGGGTCTATAGGTTTGTTGTTAATCCCATCGCTTAAGGGCGTATTCAATAAAGGAAAGAACATGGTGCGCTATGATTATTGGCAAGATTCTTTAGCTGGAACGTAATTTTGATAAGATTCACCATTTAATACTCGAGGTCATGTTTGACACAGCTCAGATCTCTACCATATGATAGATTTAAATAAATTATAAGTTAAATTATAGTGGTTTTAAAATTCTAATTTATTTTATTTAAATGAGGTAACTAAATGATTTACAACGTAATCAATATATTGGCACGGATTTGGGAGCTTAGAATACCCCGTATCTTAAATATTTTGGATTCACGAGGACGCTGCATAATAACTAACCATTATTAAGTAAACAATGTTTTTCCAAATGCGTTTGTTCATACGTCATTCATACTAGCAAAGTGATAGACTACGTAAGCCCCGTTTAGTGTCCCTAAATTTTTTTTTTCAAATAACTGATGCATAAT
>WNHE01000918.1:0-16612 GCA_009805545.1 Oryza longistaminata
AGAAAAAATTTGGGAAAGAAAAAAAACGAGACAAAATGCCAAATGGAGGAAGGGAGCCTTTATAGATACCCAATTGTTAGGACATAACTATTGAAGGTGGGGTTTTTACTTATTTAAATCTAGCCCCAAAAAAAAAAAAAAAAAAAAAATACTGGCTTTGAGATGTACATGTTTCATAGAGAGAGTACTTTACTTACTTTTACCGTTGCGGGGTGCTCTCTAACTAAGTTTTAATTTGGCGCCACATAATGGCTTGGTCCATCCAGATGCAGGCAATGCAGAGCGGTGATGATTTCACTGACCAGGCATGTGGGTACCCGGCGGATGGTCTACTGTCCTGATTAATCCAAACTTTGTTTAATTGGAGCACTTTTGTTTGTTTCAGTTATTTAAAGCACAGGCAGCAACAGTTAGCTGTTTATGTGTTCAGGACACTGGAATGAAGGTTTAACAACAGGACTTTGGGCTATTGACCTAATGTCTAATTGACAGAAATTGAATGTCATATGAACCTACAGTTTTCAAACAGTTCTTTTTAATATATGCATGCAGTTAATTACGTAGTACTAGCTTTGCGTATTGTACTTCCGTTTTTGAAAGAGCGCACAGCTATTGCAAAGCTTTGATTAAGGTTGTTTGTGAGCCCAAAAAAAATTGTCAACAGAATCACTACGTTTTATATCAGCTTGCTGTCCGCTGTAGTTCCATTTGAGGACTCAGTGGTTTCCCATGACTGGATAAGTTCCCATATAAATTTGTTGTATGTTCCAAGCAGAAATAAGTTTCTTTTTTTTTTTCGGGGAAGAAACATTTTTTTAATACAACAGTTTAAATCTTGTAATTAACTGTGGTCCCATTCTTATCTTCCTTATGCCTAGGTCAATAAGAGAACCTTCTACACCTCAGTTAGCCTAGCCTGAATATTTTTTTTTTCTCACCTAATTCTTCAATTTGAGTTGCAACACCAAAGTTTGTGTTACTGCACCAATGTCCTTTGGTTTTGTAGAAGTCAGTAATATGCCCGTTCTCAGAGCAGCCAGACAGTAAATTGAAAGTGCCATATTGATAGAAAATGTTGCTCCATTCGTATGAGAACTTTTAATGGTTGGATGGATTATCGCCCGCACACTTCCAATCTTGCTGAATGTTATGATTGTTACTACTAAACTTTTTCATGAGCATTTGTCTTATGGCAGAGGCCAGGAGTGTGCCCAGTATAATTGTAATCGTGGCTCGCATGTAATTGATTAAGTTTAATAGGAATCTTCTGTTTATCTTAATATAGGGAAACAAGCATTTCTTAAGAAAAATTGATCTTTTTACTGTATTTGTAATAGCTAAATTCATTTGTTTGTTAACTCAGTTTTCATCCATGCATCCACCTTCAAATGGTACCCTTATTCGCTTGCAATAGACGCATAGTTGCATGCATCCAGAAGTACTACACTTCGGTTTCATTTTAATTGACGTTTTCGATAATGACACGGTCTAACAAAATATATCTTGACCTTATTTTTTATTATAATATATATAATAAATAAATGGTACGTTTACTTTTATTATAAGTGTTTTTGAAGATAAATCTAATAATGTTGTTCTAGTTACTTTAACTAAATATTTTTTAAAGGCTATTGATGGTCCAAAAATTATTAAAATTTGATCCTTAACCTTATCTAAACATCAATTATATATGGGACCTGACGAAGTAGCACAGCACTCCCTACGCAGAGAGAAACTTTCATTTCTTGTCTTTCTAGTTTCCTTTTTGGAGTCTTGGACAAGTGTTGAATGGGTTGATTGATCACCTGAAGCTACTCACAATACATGACGGCGCAAATCTGCCGACATCCTTGTGGAATTAAAAAAAAAAACTGACAGAGACTTGGTTAGCAAAACAACTGGGAAATTAAACCGCATTTGGGTGACATTAAGCAGCTAGACTGATTAAGATAAAGAATTAAAGGTGTAAATAAGCTGTCACAAGCACGCCGCATAACATTTGCAAACTATCCAGGAGATCATCGCATCAAAAAAAACACATATAATTTGCGGTTTAATAATGTTTCCTTATCCCCAAACTTGGGGTGCGGTAGCTAGTCACGTACTTACATTACTAACTAATAGTACATTTATTATTGGGTACGAACGTATAAGAAACAATAGAATGCGGTGTGTCCGATCTCGATATGTTATCCTAGTATCTTTCGAATACTACGATCTTACATAAGCCGAAGACGAATCGATCTTCACATATTGTATCATAATTTTCATAGTATCTCGATCCTACTATTTATTGACTACAGCGGTCCTACGAAATCTCTAGATGGTATCCGATTCTACGATCTCCTAATGAATACTAAAAAATATTATTTAAAATATTTTGAAATAATGTAAATTAAATATGCTCAAATTTTTAAAATCGGTTATATACTTAAAAAACAACGTGATTTCTCTTGATAAATGTCTCTATTTGCATGACATATATCATTACACATTCTTTTTATATAGAATGGATATATTATTAATTAGCCGATATATGATACGATATTACTTTGAGCAAAACGATACTACAGTAGTATCCCGATTCCTGACAACGCTTGATACGCTCATACATTGCTGCAATAGTCCCAGTACTATATTTTTAGAAAATAATCATTTGGTTATCCTACCAGAGCCTCACTGTAAACTACATGGTACCTTTCTTCTTATCGTTTACCTTCAATTTATAAGGCACTCGTCATAAATTTTAAACTTTAAAATTAAAGTTTAAAAGTTGATATTGGGTTTTTTGTTAGTTTATTTTTTTAAACATTGATTTTAGAAGTCACTAAGACACATATAAATATAATTACTCATAATTAATTATTTTACAGATAAATCGTAAAACAACTTATTAGTCTGTAGGCCAAACGATAGTTAAACTCAGCGGTAAGCTAAATAGTGTATGAATAATTAAATATATTCAAACAATCATGAAAAAGACTTTTAAATTCTTTCCTACTACTTTAGAAAAAAAAAGGCAGCAAATAAGCTACAATATCAAAAAAGGAAGTCCAGTGGATGAATTTATCAGCTGGCAGCAAACAGATATATATCCACTACTTATTTAAAGACGATGTTAATGCGATGTTACCAATATATCACGTCCATTCTATCTCCACACAATGAATATTGTCGGCACTTTATACTAGCCTACCCATGAACAACTAGCGATGCGTATGTGTCATTGTAATAGATAGACACCATCTTGATCATCGCCAATTTACTACTCCCTATTAGAAGCTATATACATTGCTGCGAGAAAAATCTATATACGGAGATATCCCTACATATCACCCAATGAATCAGGGTTCACCAAAGCCGCCTCCTTGGTGGTTTCCCCAAGTTTTCGCACCAACTAATTAAATTTTATTGAAAAAATTGAATTAGTTTGACTTTTTCTTAAAAAATATCATCGATTTACCCATGGTTTGTGCACTCCAACCGACTTCAAAAACTGAACCAATTTCGGAAGAGAATACAGAAAAAAAGAGATGATTTTCAATCGATTTTGTGAACACTTCGCTTAAAGGTACCATTTCATATTATTCCCGGTGATAAGTGAGTGTAGCTCAATTATTTAGATTTCTTATGGTGAAACAATCCATTTAAATTGTTAAGTCCTAACTTAACGACGATGTGCTGGTATTTTACGAGTAATAATTTGCTTTCAGTGATTAGACGAATGTATCCGTCGATAGATGAGACGCCGACTTTTGATTTCAAGGAATGAACTAGGTATGTTTTTTTAAACAAATAAAAATTGTCCTCGTGGACTTGACACGTCATCAAAGCAGCCTCCACAATCGACCAGCTTTCTCTCTCCAAGTAACCCTTCTTTCTCTCTCCTCTTCCCAGGGCCCCATGTGACTCTCTCTTCTCCATCTGTTTTTAACTTTGCTTCCCTGCATGGATTTTCTCTCCCCCTCTCCTCAACCTCAACCGCACCCCCAGCTCGATCGCGTCGCCTCTCGCCATCTCTGCAGCTTAACCAACCACCACCCACCCCACCCTAACCTTTCCTCCGCCTCTTCTCCACCTCCACTTCGATCGAATGCTCGCTGCCGCCTCAGATCTTCCCGCGCGATCGCGCCCAGCTGGGTCAGGTTCGTTCTTGATCCCCGGATCCTGAATTCCGGGGGTTTCTTGGAATTCTTGCTTGGGTTCGCCATGGATGCGGGGGGAGTGAGCTCTCTGGCGTGATGCATCGGTGTAGGGTGTGCCGGGAAGGGGTTCTCGTGCGGCCGCTCGCTCGGTGGCCACATGCGGTCGGCATATCTCGTTTGGGGAGGCGGCGGCGGGCGGAGCTCGCGCCAATGGCGGCGTGGTTGGGTAGCGGGCTGAGGGAGAATCCAAGAAGACGAGGCGGCTGTCTGAGTTGATGGTGAATGGTGATGGTGATGGTGAGGAGGTGGAGGTGGAGAAGGGTGGCGATGGCGGCGAGCTCAGGGCGTGCCGGGAGTGCGGCCAAGCTGTTCTCGTCGTGGCGCTCGCTGTTCGGGCACATGCGGCGCCATGCATCCGGCGGCGGAGGGAGGGTACGACGACGAGCGGCGATGACGACGTGGATGTGGAGGATGAGTTCGGCGGCGCGGAGGAGGAGGAGGAGATTGTGGCGCCGGCGCCGGCGGCGGTTACTCTGTGATCGCGGCGCCGCGAGGCGGAGGCGGCGGTCGATGCGCGTGGCGGCGCCCGGCGCCCGGCCGCCGCGGCCGGTCTGCTGGGCGGGTTCGAGAAGGAGCAGGAGGGACGTCGCGCTCGGCCTCCTGATGCTCTCTCGCGACCACCGGCGTGTGGCGGCTCGCCGGTCAAGGCGGAGACGTTCGAGAAGCCGGAGCAGAAGAAGAAGAAGGCGCGGCGAAGCAGCCGCCGCCGCTACCCCTCCCAAGAAACGGCTACGGCTATGGCTACATCTCCGACGAGGATTCAGCTCTGCTCCAGTACGGCGGCGGCGGCGGCGACGTCGCGAAGAGCAGGAAGCGAAGGGCTAGCTACTACTCTCTCCAATCCATCTCCTCGAAGAAGAAGCAGCAGCAGCGCCCGGCGGCGCCGGGAAGCGGACACGGTACGAGTGCCCGGGGTGCGGCAAGGTGTTCGCCTCCTACCAGGCGCTCGGCGGCCACCGCGCGAGCCACAAGCGGATCAACACCAGCTTGCAGCGCCCCAAGGTCTCCCCCGCCACCGCAGCCGCCGCGGCGGCGGCGCCCGCGCCGGAGCCGAGCTCGAGACGTACGCCTCGCTGAGCACCTCTCCCCTCGCCTCGCCGGGCTCGGTGGCCGCCGGCATTGGCGACAGCAAGGCCAACACAAGTCGTCCGCGGAGGAGAAGTTCGGCGGCGCGTGCTCCTCCGAGGAGCTCTACGCCGAGCTGGAGCTGGAGCAGCGCTCGCCGGCGGCGGCCGCGGGGTTTCTTGATCTCAACTTCCGCCGGCCTCTCATCGGAGGTTGGCGTGAACTGAAGCTGAATTGGCCGCGTCAGCAGCTGCACGGAGCCAAAGATTTCTTGATCCGAAAATCGAGGTGATCAATGGGGAACTGTACAGATTCAATTCATTCCATTCATTCCAATCTCGAGCTCCAAGCTTTCCAAGATCATTGAGGAAAAAAAATCGACAAGTGATCAGAGTTTTCTCAGGTTATTCCAAAGTTTTTTTTTATTTTTTGTTTCTTCTTTTTCTTTTTCTTTTTACATTTCCTTTATTTAGTTTTCTCTCCTTTGAACTTCTTTGAAGGGGCTAAATCACAATAAGCCTATGATGATAAGAGCTCACAGCATCTGAACTGATTCAGTTATTAATAGCTTAAGATTAGCTCAAAGCAACTGTTTTTAACTCTGTCATCTGCTTGCTTTTAGCAACTATCCCTGTGTCAGTATACTAACTGAATCCCCCGTGAATTTCTGGGTCAATGCTAACCTTTGCTCTGCTCCTACTTTTGCTGCACTAATCGGAGATCTGCCTTGGGGGGAGGCAGGCAGCAGCAAAGCCAGCAACAGCTTGGTTGCCTCAAAGTAACCACTTGCTTCAGTTGCTGCATGCTTAGTACATCAGTACTGTCATGCCATTGGTTGGTGTGGCTGTGAGTGAACATTGTGCAGCAGAGAAGCAAGCAGCAATAGCATTGGACCCCCAAGAACCAGTACATTATCTCTATCTGTGACAGAGAACGCAAGAATGCAAATGCTGATAAAGAATCAAGAAAGCATTGTGCAAGCAGCAAGGTGAGTAGAGAGTGATGGAAGCAGAGAGAAGCTGCAGCCTAGTGATGATAATGATTGGTGAGTACAGTGTAACAACTAACAACAAGTCTCTATGAAGAAGCAGGTACTAAGCATGCATGTGTGTGTGTGTGTGTGATGGCATGTGGTATCAATGCTTCTGGGGTTGTTCACTTGTCCACCAGAGCAACCAGGACAAGTCTTCTCACTCTACCATTCCGGTGTCATTTTCTCTCTCAACCCCTCCTCTTGTTGCTTTAGCAAGCCTGCAGCTTAAACTAGATTATGTTTTCTTTCCTCAATAAAGATTAATAGTATTGTTAATCATGCCATCTTTCCCTCACCTGTTTCTCTCTCAAGAGAGAGGAGGAGGTGCACAGGCACAGACAGCTCACACAAACATTGTGTTGTTCATGTCTCTTTCTTGCCTACCTTTGTTGAACTGGTTTGCCTTGGGAGACACACAGGACACTCGAGGCTGCCTGGCTGGCCTCTTTGTCAGGGAGAAACCTGCTAATCTGCTATAATAGTGTTGCTTATAATTCTATGATTCTATCCATCACAAAGGACACAGTATAGCTGCATCCTTTAACTGCAGCTTGCAGGCCTTTTTCATCATTTACTTGTTAGCTTATCAGCCGCAACCAAAATTTTTAGTACTAAAACTCAATATTAGAGTTGATGTTAGGGTTTTTTTCATCGTAGTCAATTTTCCAACATTGGCTTTTTAAACTCAATTTTGTTACTCTGCAATAGTATATGCCTTGCTTCAGTTTGAGATATTCAGTAAACTGTGCTGCTGGAAAACAATTTTTTGTAGGTCCATATGTGTTATGGTGTTGGTTATCATGTAGCTCTTGTCGAAAATTGAGGTGTCTGAATATAATGCCAAAAGGCAAGCAAAACTGCAACGCTTGATAGTTAAGAATTTTGGGACGGCAGAGGCTAAATAGGGTGTGTGATATCAATGACAATCAGATGTGGACCATTCTTGTGCTGTTCTTCTGCGGCCCCATCCTTATTTGGTGGAGCTCTCGATGTATGTTGGCGATCCACTTGTCAGGCAAAGTCTCTTTGTTTCTTTTGTGGTGCTAACTTTGGATGTTGGCCTGAATTGACCATAATAATCTACTAGCATGTCTGATCAGTGATCAGTTCGTGGTTTGATGGTAATTAAGAAGCTCAAATGTGCACAACATAGTTTAACTGAATTATGGTTGATCTGGTACTGTTCTACTGAACTCAATTCTCAGTTTAGTCAGTGATTAGGCACAATTTGTCCTGATGTCAGATATGAGTAGCTTCCATTTTGCTTTTACGAAGCACATAAATTGTGCCATAGTCTTACACACACTCATCACTAACTAAATTTAAAGTTATTGCCAGTGACACATCCATTTGCAATTTTTTGCATTGACTTGAACTGAAGGCCCCAATCAAACAAAACCTTTTGTTTTTCCTCAACCTCCATCCCTGAATGAGTTAGTTTACAATTCCAATTTCGATCCAAACAAAACAGCACGATCCTTGACCAGTAACAGCAAGTCCCTAGAATAATAATGCCACTGTTTTTCTTTTAAGTCTCAGAACGAGCATGCAGTCCATCACCCCCTTGGAAGATCAGACACAACAGGCCAAAATCTAGAAAAGAAATGAGCTGTCACAAAGCTTCTTCTGCATCTAATCTAGCCAAAGCATCAGGTCATCACATTCCACAACTTGTGAGAAAGATATACACCTGCAGAGAAGAAACAAAGATCTCCCGGGTTAATGACCATCATTGCAAGAAAAACAATGAAAAGATACTGCATCAATAAAGCCATGAGAGGTCAGGTGATGTGCAGGCCACACCTCTATCTGTGGGCTGTGGCTCCCACAAAAGTTTGCAGCTTAACCAGCAGAAGCCATTGCTCTCCTGCATGCCTGCATTGCATTGCAACAATGCAACCACTTAACCAACCTTTCTTTGGTCTCAAAAAAAAGGAAGAAAATAAAAGAGAAAAGAAATCTTTTATTAGCAGTCAGCACAGATCCAGATCTGCCTGCCTGCCTGCTTAGGTGATCAGTACAATGTTGCTAAAATTAGCCAAGTGAATGCTCCGAAAGATAAGAGCTCTAATTGGCTGTATGTGACCAGGTAAGTAGGCAACCACTAACTTAACCTGACATTAATTGTAGCTAACCATTTTAGCTTGTTAGTGTTTTTTATTTGTGGCCTTAATTAAAGTCGTTAATAATTCGGTACATTATTTGATGATATACTGGTCTACCAGAAACAAAGGTAGACTCTATTTGTGAATTCAAGAATGTAATAATTGGGAAGGCCGATTAATTAGTTAGTATAATGACCAAGATCACACCAGCCAAGCTTGGTGGTTACTCTTTCACGGAAAAGCTGAAGCTTTTTACATGCCCTGAAATATGTGACAAATCATAGCTCTATCTAGCAATCAGCAAATGCTGCCCTAATCAGCTGCCATCTCATGCCATGCTACTTGCTTTCAGTCACTGTAGTTGAGATGATTAAAGAAATACAATTTATTTCTGCATATTTAGTGTTAGGAAACATAAGCTTTGGATTCAAAGAGGATGTTCTAGACTAAATCAAAACAAACAGTCAAAAATGAAATTCCGTTTTTCTCTGTTTTTCGGGAATACGCAAGGAGCGCCTTTTTTTTCATTAAGAGAAATAAAAGTTATTTACAATGCAATGCAATAGACAGAAATGTTACCATATAGCTAGCCTATGATCTCTTCATCTCTTGATTCCAACCTGATCTCACCAACTAATCACCAACAACACAATATTGCAGGAAAAAAGTGCAGAACTTGGTGTCAATTTCGGTGCATTGCAGGTGTTGCACTGTTGACGTCAACTTCTTACTAACTAGTACGTACTACAAGTACTCATTTAGCTTTACCTGAAAATCTGAAACATTTCAGGTCACACTCTTCTTGTATTTTTGACAAGATTTGGAATGCATGAAAAATCTGTTATTAGACAAATTTCCTCGTATGATCGCATCCGCACAATAAAATTTCAGAGGACAAAGTACAGATCAAATCCATCTTGTCGCCTTTGAGGAAAACGCATCAATTTCCACTATATAGCAAAAGATCGGCAGTTAGAGAGAGGAGGAGGTGCACAGGCACAGACAGCTCACACAAACATTGTGTTGTTCATGTCTCTTTCTTGCCTACCTTTGTTGAACTGGTTTGCCTTGGGAGACACACAGGACACTCGAGGCTGCCTGGCTGGCCTCTTTGTCAGGGAGAAACCTGCTAATCTGCTATAATAGTGTTGCTTATAATTCTATGATTCTATCCATCACAAAGGACACAGTATAGCTGCATCCTTTAACTGCAGCCTGCGGGTCTTTTTCATCGTTTACTTGTTAGCTTATCAGCCGCAACCAAAGTTTTTAGTACTAAAACTCAATATTAGAGTTGATGTTAGGTTTTTTTTTTCATCGTAGACAAGTTTCCAACATTGGCCTTTTAAACTCAATTTTGTTACTCTGCAATAGTATATGCCTTGCTTCAATTTGAGATATTCAGTAAACTGTGCTGCTGGAAAACAATTTTTTGTAGGTCCATATGTGTTATGGTGTTGGTTATCATGTAGCTCTTGTCGAAAATTGAGGTGTCTGAATATAATGCCAAAAGGCAAGCAAAACTGCAACGCTTGATAGTTAAGAATTTTGGGACGGCAGAGGCTAAATAGGGTGTGTGATATCAATGACAATCAGATGTGGACCATTCTTGTGCTGTTCTTCTGCGGCCCCATCCTTATTTGGTGGAGCTCTCGATGTATGTTGGCGATCCACTTGTCAGGCAAAGTCTCTTTGTTTCTTTTGTGGTGCTAACTTTGGATGTTGGCCTGAATTGACCATAATAATCTACTAGCATGTCTGATCAGTGATCAGTTCGTGGTTTGATGGTAATTAAGAAGCTCAAATGTGCACAACATAGTTTAACTGAATTATGGTTGATCTGGTACTGTTCTACTGAACTCAATTCTCAGTTTAGTCAGTGATTAGGCACAATTTGTCCTGATGTCAGATATGAGCAGCTTCCATTTTGCTTTTAGGAAGCACATAAATTGTGCCTAGTCTTATACACACTCATCATTACCTTAATTTAAAGTTATTGCCAGTGACACATCCATTTGCAATTTTTTGCATTGACTTGAACTGAAGGCCCCAATCAAACAAAACCTTTTGTTTTTCCTCAACCTCCATCCCTGAATGAGTTAGTTTACAATTCCAATTTCGATCCAAACAAAACAGCACGATCCTTGACCAGTAACAGCAAGTCCCTAGAATAATAATGCCACTGTTTTTCTTTTAAGTCTCAGAACGAGCATGCAGTCCATCACCCCCTTGGAAGATCAGACACAACAGGCCAAAATCTAGAAAAGAAATGAGCTGTCACAATGCTTCTTCTTCATCTAATCTAGCCAAAGCATCAGGTCATCACATTCCACAACTTGTGAGAAAGATATACACCTGCAGAGAAGAAACAAAGATCTCCCGGGTTAATGACCATCATTGCAAGAAAAACAATGAAAAGATACTGCATCAATAAAGCCATGAGAGGTCAGGTGATGTGCAGGCCACACCTCTATCTGTGGGCTGTGGCTCCCACAAAAGTTTGCAGCTTAACCAGCAGAAGCCATTGCTCTCCTGCATGCCTGCATTGCATTGCAACAATGCAACCACTTAACCAACCTTTCTTTGGTCTCAAAAAAAAAGGAAGAAAATAAAAGAGAAAAGAAATATTTTATTAGCAGTCAGCACAGATCCAGATCTGCCTGCCTGCCTGCTTAGGTGATCAGTACAATGTTGCTAAAATTAGCCAAGTGAATGCTCCGAAAGATAAGAGCTCTAATTGGCTGTATGTGACCAGGTAAGTAGGCAACCACTAACTTAACCTGACATTAATTGTAGCTAACCATTTTAGCTTGTTAGTGTTTTTTATTTGTGGCCTTAATTAAAGTCGTTAATAATTCGGTACATTATTTGATGATATACTGGTCTACCAGAAACAAAGGTAGACTCTATTTGTGAATTCAAGAATGTAATAATTGGGAAGGCCGATTAATTAGTTAGTATAATGACCAAGATCACACCAGCCAAGCTTGGTGGTTACTCTTTCACGGAAAAGCTGAAGCTTTTTACATGCCCTGAAATATGTGACAAATCATAGCTCTATCTAGCAATCAGCAAATGCTGCCCTAATCAGCTGCCATCTCATGCCATGCTACTTGCTTTCAGTCACTGTAGTTGAGATGATTAAAGAAATACAATTTATTTCTGCATATTTAGTGTTAGGAAACATAAGCTTTGGATTCAAAGAGGATGTTCTAGACTAAATCAAAACAAACAGTCAAAAATGAAATTCCGTTTTTCTCTGTTTTTCGGGAATACGCAAGGAGCGCCTTTTTTTTCATTAAGAGAAATAAAAGTTATTTACAATGCAATGCAATAGACAGAAATGTTACCATATAGCTAGCCTATGATCTCTTCATCTCTTGATTCCAACCTGATCTCACCAACTAATCACCAACAACACAATATTGCAGGAAAAAAGTGCAGAACTTGGTGTCAATTTCGGTGCATTGCAGGTGTTGCACTGTTGACGTCAACTTCTTACTAACTAGTACGTACTACAAGTACTCATTTAGCTTTACCTGAAAATCTGAAACATTTCAGGTCACACTCTTCTTGTATTTTTGACAAGATTTGGAATGCATGAAAAATCTGTTATTAGACAAATTTCCTCGTATGATCGCATCCGCACAATAAAATTTCAGAGGACAAAGTACAGATCAAATCCATCTTGTCGCCTTTGAGGAAAACGCATCAATTTCCACTATATAGCAAAAGATCGGCAGTTAAAGGGAATATCATGAAATCTCTGATCAGCAAATAGGATTCGAACAGCTTTGATGGAAAAAAAGGAGGCAAAGACTGATGTTAGAAGTAAAGTGTTCCCCACTAGCATCTATCAGGAAAAAAAATGTCAAATCAAATTCAACTCTGTTTTTAACTGCTTGATTTGGCTATGTTCATCCGCATTGGACGTAGTGACCAGGCTTTCATCCATTATCTAAGGGCCCCTTCAAAACATAGGATAGGAAAAGCACACGAAAAGGAAAAACGTAGAAAATAAAGTGGCATGTTTTACTAATCCTACAGGAATGGAAAATACAGGAAATATGAAGAGAGTCTCTTTGATAGCATCATAGGAAACAAATAAAGCATAGGAAAGTTTACAAGAGGTTGGACCTCTTACTTATTTTCCTATGAAATTGAGCTATAGGAATGCAATCCTATGAAATTCGTTAGGAAATTGAATACTCCAAAATTCCTATGGCAATCCTCCAATTCAAAGGGGCCCTAA
The DNA here is from genome assembly GCA_009805545.1 of Oryza longistaminata. Classification (NCBI taxonomy): domain Eukaryota; kingdom Viridiplantae; phylum Streptophyta; class Magnoliopsida; order Poales; family Poaceae; genus Oryza; species Oryza longistaminata. Next base: position 12,661 of record WNHE01000918.1, read on the forward strand.
AAGTTTTCAAATTCGTAGATTTTTTTGAACACCAGGATGTGTATCTCTTGTTTTGACGACGCGTGTGTCGTACTACCTCCATTTTCATTTACTCATCACTTTTGATTGTGAATATCTGTCACTACGCACTTAAATATGTGATTCCTCTTTTGCCCTTGGTGAGCCTAATTAAGGTGATATATATGCGGCATATGTATTTATAAACCTCTAGATTCTATATCCCACTAAGTTAGGGGTATTTTGATCATTTTATATAGAAAAAGTTTATTGTTTTGGTTTGGGTGCATGGTCAAAACTGACAAATAAGTAAAGGGGAGAGAATAATTCGAATAGTAATTTGAATATTCTAACTCATGTGCTGGAGCTCAGACAGAACATGCCTAAGAGATACCCAACACTATCCCCAATCCTGAAATATTTGAGTTATATAGGGAAAAAGTGGATCTAATAGACCTCCAATCTAGAAAAAAAAAATAGAAACCCTAATCTCGGTTCTCGCTCTCCACAAGTTATGAAGATTGCAAACTCCCATTTCACTGATCCATGGAAGTTTGCGCGTGGTAGATCGTGTGGGAAGGGGAATGACCGTTGTGTGGTAGTTCCGGGTGGACCTACTTCTAATTATTGGGTGTTAATTTTGAGTTAATTTTTAGATATTTGTTGGAGAAAATAGTCTATTCACATCTAAAAACCTTCTTTTTACATAAGGGTATTTTTTTTACCCGGCCTCTATACCCAACCGGATACTCATGCTACATGCCCTTTCGCTCACGCCTAAAAACCTATTTAGGGATCGTAAAAGCATAATTTTAGGAATATATTTTTTGGGTTTTTTAGGCATGCTCTTAGCACACGTATCAAAATGTTACATTTTTTTTGTAACATACAAATTTACTTCTCTTAGCCAAGGCTCAAATTTGAACATATGAATGAATTTAGCAGAAATTTAGAGGAAATTTACTCCAGAATAATTAGGGACTGAATTTCAAATGGAAATTGACTAATTAATATTAAGCTCTTGATTGTCAAAAGGATAAAAAAAAGAGTGTCCTGAAATATTTCAGATTTTCACAATGTGTGGCCTAAACTGATAAGGCAGAAATCTAAGTTTATCCACGAGACTATAGTGAGCCTACTCTTCATGCTGGGCTTCAATTTATGTTGGCCAAGTGTTAACGAAGAGACATTTTGGGCCATCATATTCGGCTTGTATGGGCCGTCAGATGTAACACCTACGCTTCTCTTTACGGCCCCAAAACACCTACGCTTCCGTAGTTCTCGAGGCTTCTGTTTCCTCGTCTCTCGTCGGCGGTGGCGGCGGCGGCCATGGAGGACGACGACGAGTGCCCTCCCCTCGCCGTCGAGCTCTCGCCTGAGAAGCCGTACAGTCCTCCGCCGACCGGTCCCTCCGCGGCGTCGCCGGTCGGAGTCACCGTCATCACTGGCTACCTCGGCGCCGGCAAGTCCACGGTGAGCTTTTCTCCGCAGGCTGTGCCCTTACCGCCTCCCCGCTCCATGCTCTCTCTTCAAAGTGCTTGGAGGATCGTGGGGCGTCAGATTACTGGCGCTATGTAGGATCCGAGATTGCTCTACGGAAGATTCCTGGAGGACTGGAGTTGTGACTGGTAGTTTGATCCGATCGAGTTGCCTACTTGCCTGTCGCCATAGCTCTTGCTGTTTTCTTAGGTTTATGTAGTTCTCAACATGCTGGGTTGGTTGGAGCAGTGCCCTCTTCTAATTGGTGAGCTGTCTCGTGAGTGGAACTTGCGCTTCGAGGGCTCCGTTTCTCATAGTAGCTCATTTTCAATTTATTTGTAGTTCTAGTAGTATAAGAAACGGTTCATCGATCTACATGTTGAACTAGTAACCTATCAATTTTGAACTGTAGTTGAATGTTATATCACCAAGTGTTGAGTAACTAGTTCTCTCACAGTTGATTATATATCGAGCACCTTTTTCACAGTTGATTATATATCGAGGATTTATACATGCGTTACTATTTTATCCCGTGCTTTTTAGAAGAATGAAGCCATATTTTTAGGATATATTACAACAGAAATCCTTGTTTGATCTATCTTGGCCCATATTCTTGACTTGAAATTCTAACATCATACCATTAGTCCTTCTGTCAGTGCTCGCTTACTACTTAGCTTATGTTGACATTGCTTCTACTATGTCTCACCTTACCACTCTCCTAGCAGAACCTGTACTTATTGACCAAGTGTCCTGTGAACTTTATAATCCAGTTTGTTAGTTCAACTAATTGGTATGTTATATGGGATAACTTATCTCCCGCACATCAAATTTTCAGTTAGTCAACTACATTCTAAGTGCGCAACATGGAAAGAGAATTGCAGTGATATTGAATGAGTTTGGAGAGGAAATTGGGGTTGAAAGAGCAATGATCAATGAGGGGCAAGGTGGCGCGCTTGTTGAAGAGTGGGTAGAGCTGGCAAATGGATGTGTTTGTTGCACGGTGAAACACAGCCTGGTTCAAGCACTTGAGCAGCTTGTGCAGAGAAAGGAGAGGTAAATACGGATGTTGCTGTCTTGCATGGATATGTAGCATACACCATTTGATCCTATAAGTATGTGTCCTACTATTATGTTTTATTCCCTATGATTTTCAGTACAAAGTGATGTCATGATGTATAAAGACTTAGTGATATGTTCTGATTTGCTATTGATATTCTGGTTTTAGCTCAAAAACTATGTTTACACTCTGGCATTTTTTGGTTAGTCCACATGGTTGTTTGTTTGTTCTAGTTCTTCTGGAAATAGTAAAAATTTGATTCACTTTCCTGTGTACGCTATGTACTGATGCAAAAATGTAAAGTGGATCATGCTCTTACTTTGATCTTTCATTAAAGAAGATTGGTGTTTTTTTTTTTCTGATAACATTAGTAGTTTTTATTATACTACAGCGCCTTGTAAATTACGATGGTATGAATTGAAGTAACTATGTGCTGCAGAATGGATCACATATTACTAGAGACAACAGGATTGGCTGATCCTGCACCTCTTGTCTCTATTCTTTGGCTAGACGACCAGTTGGAGTCATCAATTAAACTAGACTCTATCATTACGGTTAGTTCAACCTTATGTCTTATTATGTTAGTCTGACTGTACTTACAAGTTCGAGAAATGTGCCTTCTTCTTTTGCTGCCTTACTTTTGGATAACAATTTGAAGGACTGCATTGTATTGGACAATTTTCTTATATATTTTTTACTGGTTCAGGTTATTGATGCAAAAAATTTCAGGCTGCAAATTGGATGAGCACAAAAAAGTCATCATCATTCCCTGAAGCATTTCCATCAAATTGCATTTGCGGTAACATTGGCCCTCAGTGTTTACCTATTTGTACCATTTTGTCTTCACTACAGAATTTGGAATTCTTTGTGCTGATTTTGTGGTGCTGAATTTGTTCTTACTTGATGAATCCCAAATGCAAACAACCATAATAACAAAAGTGTCAAAACTTTCCTGGACCAGGATGTTGTGATATTGACAACATTGACCTAGTAGAAGACAATCTTGAGGATTTGGAAAGGCAGATTCATGAAGTCAACGCTCTTGTTCAGTGGTGCAGTCTGTCCGCTGCCAGGTTGACTTAAATAAAATATTTGATCAGCAAGCATATGGTGCCAAGGTCAGATACCTAGGCTCGAAACTTGTGCATTTTGTTATTTCTTTGTATTCAATGCAGAGGAATCTATCTTTGATTTTGTTTTGGACAAAAAAAGACTAACTTTGATTAGTTAATTGATTAAGTATGACATCAATTAGTCATGTCACATATGGGCACTAAATCTAGTCATGCCAAGACATGGAAACTAAGTTATTCTCAGGTCATTAAATCTTATGCCACTTCTTAACAAAAGCTCGAATCATTCAGCACGAAAAAATCAGGTTGGTGAGATGTTTTTGACTTTTTCAGATCTGCCTTGCTC
>WNHE01000204.1:0-18610 GCA_009805545.1 Oryza longistaminata
CACTCACGAGAACAAAATAGTGGAAGTGAAGACCACATACTTCAAGCAATTTGAAGGCCAGTTTTAATCCCCTTCAGAAGATTTGTCTCAAGATGCCGCCTTAAGTGCTCCGCCAGTAGGAGAACATGAACAGCACCAACAATGTATTCTGCGCGGTGCAATTAAACGGATGAAACAAAATCATCCAGCCCAAATGGACTGAGGAAACAGCTGCACACTAAACGATCGCAGGAGTTGTATACAGAAAAAAAGATAACTTATGGCCCCTGTCTGCACAGCAATGTCCCCTGAAGACGGAGGCAACTCCAGGACCTGAACTGCGTGACAATGCCTCTACTGCAGTTCCTTAGTGCAGTTTGATGAATTCTTAAGATTCAACATCCTCAGAAGCATGCCGAGCCAGAACCCACTCTCCTGCGAACTCATCAGGCCTTAGTGGGGACACCTCAGATTATTGGACCCTCTGCCTAGTACTGGTGGCCTTTCACCTCATGGCACCCCCGGATGAAACTAGCAAGTCAGCTTCCTCTTCCGGAGCTCAACCTTCATGCCAATGCACCATTCTCCTCACCAACAAGTTGTGACTGGAGCTGAGCAAACTCTAAATCCTCACCCTGCCCATCCTCAAACACCACACTGTAGACCCCAGTGCTGCCATCATAGGATGCAAACCTTCCCAAGAAAGAATCGACCATTGCCCAGCGACACTCCGGCTGAATGTAACGGGCCCACGAAGCATTCCCCCCTCCTCCTTCATCTTGGACAACCATCGGCAGGCCGTCGTGGTGGGCTTCTGATCCACCACCCCGCCCTCACCATCTTCCATCTTTACCTCACTTGCCCACAGCAGGCCTCCGTAGGCACTTGCTCTTGAACGCCGTTTCGCATAACCCGGTCTTCACTTGGGTCAGGCGCACGCCGCCCGCATCGTTGCTCCTTTCCGGGATTACGCCCCCGATTCACCTCCGCCTCACCTCCCCTGCAGCAGCGCCACGGCTGCTCGCGTCCGCCGTGCCGACCTCGTCGACGTCCACTTCACCGCGCTCACCGGATTGCGCACGCAAAGCACGCTCGTGCTCCACCTCGATGACGCCTTCGCCGCCGCCTCACTCGCGGGGGCGCCGGCAAGCGGGAGTCTTCACACCGCCGCCGCGCGACCGCGATGCCCCCTGCGAGTCTCCGTGTCGCCGCACATCGTCCCCTTCGCCGGGGCCGCGAGCGGCGCGGCCGGAGAGGCGTGGAGCATCAATCAGGAAACCTCCATGGGCTCCTCCATCTCGGACCACCCCGAAACCCTAAGCGAGTGCGGCTACAGAAAGCCCCCGCATCGCGAATCACGAGCCCGGAGTCGAGATTCGGCGGGGCTCATCCACCGGGACCCCGAGGCGCCGCCCGACGCAGATGCGAAGCGGGCACACTCGCGGGCTACGAAGCTGGAGCAGAGCATAAGGGAAAAACGCGCAACCCCCCACCGATTCCGCGGCGAGATTCCCGCGCGACGAGCGGAACCCTAACCGATGATTGGATTCATCCGCGGCAACCCTCGCGTGGTCGGCCCAACCCTACGCGCGGCGGCAGCGGCAGCGGCAGCGGCCGGCGGGAGGCCGAGGCGGCGGAGAGGGAGGACGCGTGAGGGAGATGGGGAGAAAGAGATGACACAGGAGAAGGGAAGGAAGGGAAAAAGGAAAGAAGTGAACCGCCAACGAAGCGAGAGAGAGAGAGAGCATCGGCGCTCGCACCCGAGCCTGGCTCGCGTCGGTCGTCGGTCCCGTGCCGCGCTTGGAAAGCGGGAGTTCGGGTCCGTCGTTGCGCCCGACCCGCGTCGGGGAGACGTGGAGCGTGTGGATAGATTGGGGGGGAGGTGGATGGACCGGTGGGTGCGGGGAAACGAACGTACGAACCGACCCGGGTGGTGACGTGTGGGGGTCGTGGGGGGCGTGCACCAGCACCTGACCTGGCTCGACGCGGCGCGGTGAGGAGCTAGCGTAGTACGGGGCGTCCACTACTAGTAGCAACACCACGGCACCGGCGGCGAGAAGCACGAGGCGAGGGTCGAGAGGAAAATGGAGGGAGATTGGGGGGAGGCGAGCGGAGAGAGGGTGATGCCACTTTCAAATCAAAAGTGTGGAGGGAGTCAGCCAGCAGGGTTGGTCGCTCGCGTTGCGTTTTGCGTAGGTGGATGGATGGATGGATGGATGGAGAGGGGAATACCGGAAGCAGGTGTGGCGTCGTCGTCTCCGGGACTCGCGAGGCTTTTTGCTCGCCAAACACACTTGTGCACTGTGGGAGTGTACAGGGCGCGTGTGTGTTTCTCAGCTGTGCGTTCCTCTCCGGGCTTGGCCTGGCTCTCCTGCACGCAGTTGTTGTACAGGGGAGTATAATGTTTTTCAAATGTGCTCAGGTGTTGTGATTTACTTTTGTCGATGGGCTGTACATGTGGCGCTAATTACTCTAGCGACATGCATCTTCGCATGCAGGTAATAATGTTTTATGGTCTTGCCTCCAGGGCTTATGTTTGGTGGTCTGCACCCCGAAACAAAACGGGATCAAGATTGTAATGATGCCCAACACAGCAAAAGCATCGTTAATTGCAAGCCTTCCCTGCAGGCACGGGTTCTGTAAGATCACGCTAACTGTTCAGAGAAAGACGAGTAAAGGCCTACAGGATGCAAACGTGCATAGACGACCGTGAGAAGGACATGGAGTAGTATCAGATACAGCAACATTAACTATACACATCTGTCCCCAAGTTCATTAACATCAGTACTACTTCCTTCGTTTCACAATATAAGTCATTCTAGCCATTTCCTACATTCATATTGATGCTTAATGAATCTATAAGACATTAATGTCTAGATTCGGTTAACATCAATATGAATATGGAAAATAATAAAAAAATGACTTACATTGTGAAATGAAGGGAGTAGTAGAGACAGGGATTTGACATGGAATAATATCTAGTTGCTCTAGCATATTGACAGGCATCGTTTAGTTCTGAGTCATGCGGGCAAAGAAAATGCAAAATCATCGTCAAGCAACAGGGAAAACAAAAGTATTCGTTCCAGGTGCAGCAGCGCCCTGATCACCAATTCACAAAAAACTGCCGCAATCAGCGTGCATCCAGCGAAGCACCTGCATCAATGGGAGTTGGTAATTACGAGAGGTTAGTACATAAGACCATGGATAGCGTCAAATCTTACAGGAAAAGCGGAGATTTCGAACAAGTCCAAATTATTAAGAACACGTGGTTTACGAATATGGAGGTGGACAAATGCGCATGAAGCATGTCTGAAATTCAAGTAACTGGATCCAATCTGCAAATTAGGGATGCTGAAACTCATTGAGCTAGAATTTGATTTGTTGTGCTATGGATCTCAGTGAACTTCCTTTATCAAATGGAATTACCAATAAGTATTTCAGAGACTTGCTGGGAGGCATGCAGCATCCATGGTGCTTGTGGGATATGAGGCCACAGGTTCTACTTGATCCTGGGAAGCTTGTGACAGGTTGATAGGGAAGAGGGCATTCTGGCTCACCTTGGCGAACGAGAGAAGACAGAAAAGTACAAAAAGGGAAAGCTCTTCAAGGGATGCTGGACTAGCAATATGACACTTATGAGTGGTCAGACCAGGAACCCAAGGAGGCCATCCAAAGAAGATGGTCTAGCACTGAGGCCCCAAACTCACTCGCCATATATTTCCACATGAAACATAAGAACTAAAATGGGAAACAAGAATTATCTGACTAACATTTACATGAATGCAGTGTATACGTACAAGAAGATGTTCCTATTACGAATAAAATATCATACGAACATCGGTTATGTAGCATATTTCTTACGAAAAACTTTCTCATTAAGTGCTTCCTACTAACCAGCCTTTTAGGGATACACATGACGACATTAGTAAATGATAAAAATGATTTTATAAGCTGAAACTCATGACAGGAGAGAACAACAACTAAACAATCTAGTCAAATATCTCTCTTACAGTAAATTTAATGTGAATTTTGAGGAGAACTGAAAGTCCCCAAAATAGACCCCTAAAGGCCAAACATTTTGATTGGAGAACAGGGACAGATTCTCAGGTTTGCCAATAAGCTCCAAGGAGAGCTAGCTGAAAATTATTTTTCTAGGGTTTAGCTAGCTTTTCTTCTATTGGATATGTTCATTCATTAGATAAGCGATTGGTTTTTACTGATTAACAGCAGTGAATGACTCAGCCAGAACAGGCAAGAAAAATTGATCTACGAAGAGCAATACCCTGGCCTAGTGTACTCCGTTGTTGGAGTTAAGCGAGCCGGGATTTTGATCCATTTTCTTCAAACAAAAAAATCCTCAAGAACATACCCACCAGAAGACGAAGTTACCATTGCCTGCTAAACACAACGCATTTGTACGAGGATTTCTTGAATTAACATCTTCTGCGCGTCCATCCCATATTGCTCTGCAACAGAAAACATAGAATGATAATGATATATTGCTTAGTTTCAGTGGCAGGGGGTAGTTAAGGGCGTTAGCCTAGTTAGCCCACAACATCCAATAAAATCTATAAAAAACATTGTGAAAACCTCTTAAGCGGTAATGTACTTGGCAATAACTCATAGCCCTAGGCATGATTCATATTTTGTTCCGCCCCTGCTAGTTTACAGCTCCTACAAAGAAAGTTTCGCTGATATAGTCAATTATTAGTCAAAAATGCCGTATCAGCAACAAGAAATTTTCTTCACTTGTAGCACCGTTAAACCTATGGTGAAGCAGCAAGCATCTTGTTTGTCCTGGCAGTTGGAGCCCTAGAATTACTCTGATCAGATGGTTGAACTACATTGTTGGCTTGATGGCAGGCAATATCCTTCATATGATGCAAAGCAATCTGCTGAAGTTTGTCCAAGGTAATCATGATATCATCACTTGTCTGATGGTCTTTTTGCCTTAGATGCTCATACAATGAGCCTGTCTCCGCAGCTATTGCCCGGAAACCATCATACTGCAAAAAGTGTAAATAAGATAACAAACGTCACACAGAAAAAATCATAAACTATACACAATTCTGGAACATACAGCCTGGTGAAGTATGACAGAGTGGTCGTTGGCAAAGTTGCTCCCCACTGTAGCAGCTTGTGGGGGGCTATCATCCCCAGGGGCCGATCTTCGGCAGGTACCAGGTACATACCATGCAACGCATGCATCATATGGCCGGACCTCCTGGATTATTTAAAAGACTAAGACTTTGCAAATGTATATAGGTGATACAGGAAGCTCTGAACTTTGTATGCGAACAAAATCATCACAAAGTGCAAACAAGATTTAGATGCAATCATGAAAAACTTTGTTTTGGGAATATTTTGTGCTGATCTGGTGCTGAAAAATGGAATGTACAATCCAAACCATGGTTTGCAATAGATATGCCTCCATTGAACTTAATTCCAGCAATTTTTGTTACAAAACACCACATCTATCATAGGAATATAGGATGTATTAGAGTTTCTGTTCTCACTAGAACTAAAAATGCACACTACAAGATCCTTGACTTGATTAGATGCCTTTGGAGTTTCACTTTTTATCATGCATGTGCTACACAACCTAGTTCTTGTAAACAAAGATTATCATATATGCCCATTTGAACTAAGTGCACGAGAAATGCATGATCTTCTAATGAGTAACAACTTCAATGATTTCGTTCTCAATCTTGAAATCATGTTTTCACAGCGCACATATGAAAGACATAGATTATGCAGCAAAAGAACAGTTGATAGGCAAAAAGAAGTACAAATATTGGATCGATTTATCTAGCCTCTAGGATCATACAAGGACAGCAAGTTGAAATTTCTATCAACTATTCTTTTTGGTTCTGGAAAAAATCTACAAAACTTAGTAGTGGAAAAACAAACTATAATTGTGCTAGGTGAACCGCCAATCCCAATTTCAGACTTAACGGTTGGCACAAGTTCTACCTTCGCAACCCCCTTGCTGACAGGATGAGTAGGATGGGAAGAACCATCCATATAGATAGTCTCTTGAACACTTCCTGGGACAGAGCTTTTCATGTTCGCTGAGAAATTAGCACCAACAGTTTCTTCTACAGTTGGTTCAACTCCTCCAGATGAATCGAGCGGTGGATCTCCATCTGCTCCAGCAGCTTCCTCGCTCGAGAGCATGTCATCTGCATTTTCTTGACTGACGGGTTGTGGTTCAGGCACTTTGGAATAGTAAAAATCTGAATGAGGACATTTCGGCAATGGCCTCCTCCGACATCTGCAGCATCTGTACGAAATCAATTGAGCTATCCTTCCTTCCTCAAGTTCCAGGGCATCTCCATGAAACCAATCTGTGCACAGGAGAACATCAAATTGTCAAAACCAACAACAATACACAAATAAAGATAATAGACTTTCATTCTGCAAAACTGACAAGTATACCTACTTCTGCAACTCTCGCAGCGGATATACATCAAGTCTGATCGATATGGCTTGAAGCAGAGAAAGCAGGTCGGTTTCATCGGCGAGCCTACGCCATCCCGGCTTCTAAGGATAACATCATCTGCCTTGAGCTTGCTGCTACGTAGGTCATTCTTGCTTCTCTTCCAATGAGCCCAAAGAAATGTGATCTTCTTGTGTGGTTCTACCGCTTCTGTGATTTCCCGGAGTGCCAAGGACAAGCGCTTCGCCCTCCAGCTGCCTCGCCTCATCCGTGGCCCTGCCCCACTCGCCTTCACCTTCTTATCGTGTTTGGCTTTCTTCCACGGGGCTTGCAATGTCTCCCATCGGTTCGGCTCATCTCTCACCTCCATCATTTCAATCAGAATGGCGGGAGCTGGATCTATGGGAGGAAGGGGACTCCGACTCGGGTTGCTTTCCTTGGGCCTCAACTCGACTGTGCAACAATCTTCTGCCTCTCTTCTCCTTTCCTCTCAATCTCTTGGATCCAGTTCCTCTTCATTTGTTTGCTTCACCCAAAACCTGACTATGCTCCTCACCTGCTGGAGTTTCTAAACGGTTTTGCTCGCGGCTTCTTACTCCACCCAATCGTACGGATCCAAGGACGGAAGGAGTATCCTCTGATGAGGCAGCTGTTCCGGTGGCGGCCTGAGCACGCAGGGAGTGTGGGGGGGCCCATTCCTTCCTGGCTCGCTGGTCGCCAAAGAGGCAGGCGTCGATGATCGGACTCGGTCAGGGAATAGCTGTTGGGGAGGTGGGGCTGGGGGGGTAGGCCGGGGAATATTGGCTTTCCGCTGCGAAGGAAGGTTTGCAGAAGGTAGGTTATGACTGTTTGGTTTGGTTTTCGGTAGGGGGAAGTTATTACGGGGGCGGCTTAGGAGAGGCAGTTGCGAAGGGTCGTATGACTCCGTACTACTCGGTTCCATTCTGATATATTTTGGTGTTTTACTCCCTAAAATTTTTATGATGTCGCTTGGTTTCACTTTGTGATTTGCTCATTTTTTCTGGAAAACCCCCACTTAACCAAAATTTTTGTTGTGTAAAGGTTGCCAAAAAAATAGCTTGTTTTCTTCATTTAGTGTATCTCAAATCATTATTTAGTAAACGTAGGTATTAAGTGATTATCCCTACCCCAAAAATTTTTGGACAATGTTTGGACAACCTATCTCCTCTGCGCAAATGTTTGAGTGAATACGGTTTTGTATTTATGTGTTTATGCCATCAAAGTGAAACAGGCTCTTAACCTACGAAAAAATACTACAGGTTGACATTATAAGGGATAGCTTCCAAATACTATAGTGTGGACCCCTATAATTGCGATTTAGGACAGCGCGAGAATAAGCTATTATCAGTCAGATTGTAGCAAGGTTTAGAAGGAGGATTACCAGAGGTGGGGCCGGCCATAGGAACCCCATTTCCCCCCCCAAAAATGATCGCCCTCTTTTAGATTATTAACATATTAGTGACATTTGATTCCTATCTATAATTCTCTTTTAAGAATTCCTATGGAAGGTGTAGACGAAGCTGCCCGGCCTCTCTAGAGACTTGCGAGAAGAATTAACGAAGAAGCTTCAAACCTCTTCTAAATTTTCCTATTGAGGTCTATCTCTCTTCGTTCACATATCCCACATATTCCTTGTGTTATATCCTTTGTATCATATATTCACTAAAACCTATGTTCATTTCCACTTGATATTTTTACGTTCGCCTGGAGCACATTTATGAATACCACTGTATTACACTAATACATTAACCATATCAAAATCTAACGTTTTATATCATAAAATTCACTAACGATCTACCAATCTCCTCCTCAATACTGCAATTGAAAGTGGCCCAAAGTATAGTGATATAATAAGGTCCAATTTGCTATTACTACCGACCGTTACTACCAATTTCGACAGGTTTTGCGTGTAGAGATAAAATTTGAGAAAAGGTTTATGTTACCTTCTTGTATTGACTGTACGTGGAAAGAGTGACATTATTGTGTCCTGCCAATAACTCCAAAATAAACTCCGTGTAAATCTTATTAAGCGGATTGTGGTTTGTGGTGGGTAAAGTTGGGCACTTCTCCTCTGCGAGACACAGGCGTAAAGGACGATATGGACACAGGGATTCCTCTAAAATTCACACGCCGCATCCATTAATTCGACAACTTATTCCAGTGCCGAAAGCTGGGGAGAGTGTGTATGTTTTAAGTAAATATATTGAACCAACTGTTATTTACAGCATAGCTATCTTAATAATTTTAAAATTCCATTCAGATATCGAGGTCTACTCCCTCCGCCGGCGGAGGGAAAAGGGGGATAATAATAAGGAAAAGATTATTGAGTGGTATTTTACATGATATTGATTGGAAACCACTCGTCTTATTCCAAAAAAAATTTGCGAATTATTATTCTATAACCTATATTTTTGATCTTACTTTTATTATCTCCCAAAATACTTTAAGGTTGCACAATTTTCGTTTTTTAATATTTGTGCATAAAATTTTTTGAATAAGACGATGTGGTTCGAGTTACCAATGCAAACAGCTAAAATTTACCTCAAAAATCCGCTCGACAACCATGAAATAATTAAAATTGGGCATCGGAGGGAGGTATGTCTTCTATTCCAGTTGCGAGGAACCCAGAGAACGAAACTCAACATAGTTTTATAAATATCCTACTCACCACACATTTTAGGAGCTTAACATGCAAGGATAGTGTAAATAATGGCACGGTCGGGACTAATCTCTCCACCATATTTTCATTAGATAGGTTTCCTGGGTAATGTTATATTTATCTATCATTTTTATCACCAATTATTATTTAACACACGTGCTTCTCTTCTATTACACATATTACATTTAACACACATCCATCCATCTAATTTCATTAAAGTTGCGGGGCACATATCAATCCAGTCTTCGCAATGAAAAACCCCAATCAGGTTTTACCCTTTAAACATGAGACCTGTCAGCAAAGGGTGCCGGAAGGGAGTAGACCTTTTTGCCCCCCCCAACCGTTAAAGTCTAAAATTTGGGGGACTGGCGGTTTCAAACCTTAGAGCACAATTTATCAGTTTTGTTTTTCACCCACTTACCTTTATTTTTTGTAAGATTTTTTTCCAGGAACCAAAGAATAGTTTGATAGAGAAATTTTTTCAACTTGCTGTCCTCTGTATGATCCCCTTTTTTTTATTTAGGCTAAGAATAAATTTGATCCCAATTTTTTGTTTATAAACTTCTTTTTGCCTATCAACTGTTTCTTTTGCTGCATTAATCTAGTTCTTTTCATCTTAATGTGGCGCCTGTGGAAAAAAGAAAAAAAAGGGGTGACAGGGGCTTTTTTTTTTAACTGGGTTGAAAATTACAGTTATGAATCTGTCTTTTCAAAATACGTATAAGACAAAGTTTCCCGGAAAAGAAAAACGATTAAGAATCAAATATCTGGCTACAATAGTTGGTCTTAGAACCTTCAAATAATTAATATAAAGTTTAGGTAAAAGGGATACGTCTCTATATTTTTTGTCCGACTTCTCTTGCTCCAACTTTTTTGTACACCCTTGATCGTTCAAATAGAATGTGGCGTCCCACTTCTTATTGATAAAATCAGTCTAAATTACTATTGTGTTTTATTAAATGTCCTTCCACTTATTTATATCTTCTGAAATTGTATGTTTTTTAAATCTTACTCCTTTCCGATGGTGTTTGGAAGGCGGAGTTGGCTGCATAGGTTAGCAGTTGTAACTGCGTTTATTCAGTGTAATTCTTAGCAATGATACTCGCTGACGACCAACGTCAGCTAGTGGCGCCCCTTAAATGTACAGATGAGCAACAAAACATGGTGGGCTCCAAATGAGAATCAAAATATAATGATAGAGCATGGTGCAACACTCGCTCAATCAATGCATGTCCTGTTTCTCCTCATCCCACCTCTCCCTTCTTCTCTCTAACTCAACTTAGACGGTCAGCAACTTAGGCGAATCCGTAGGGTGGACATGCTCGATGAGGATGCGCGCCTTGGCGTATCGATGGGAGCATTGTTTCTAAGTTCTCGATCCATATGAGGTGTAAGCAGCGGTGCGATAAGAGGAAGGGTTCAAGAGGGCCACCAAGATGGGGCAGCCCTGTACTCTTCCTCTCCTTTAACCTCTTTCCTGCCATTGCATCTTTATTTGTTTCCTTCTTCCATCCATATCTCCAAAATCAATGCCATCTCTTCGTTCTTCATTTCTCCCTAGTGCCATTTGGTAATGGGGGATCGATCACTGCTCATATGACGAGCGATGAGAAGCGCTATTCCTGCATTACTTCTATTGTGATGTCTCAAGTGCTACCCTGGATGACCGTCTATCTTTCTACGCTTGTCTTGTGTCTACCACTCAATTCTTGTGATGGGGCCCACCGTTTTGGTATGTTATGCATGACAAATAAGGGACCCAATGGGCTGGAGGTGGGATGTAGAAGTCGTGACATAATGTACGGTGAAGGAGCTAGAGGCCTCGGTGTGTTGTGAGGTTCGGAGGATGGATCTCGTTGCGTTAGTTCTTGTACAAATTCTTAGGGCTCGGCCCCTATATTTCCTATGATAGACTGTTGGCCTGCAGATATAGAGAATAAGAGCGTGAATTGCTCTAAAAGACAAAAAAAAAAAAAAGAAAAAGAAATTGTTTTTTTTTTTTGGTCTATAGTTTTTTTTTTATGGGGGGTGGGTCGGTGAAGTCTGAGAGAATCTGTAATACAGGGTGGTTCGAGCGGAAGAGGACCGATGGAGAAGAAGGAGGTTGAGGGATCACCCGGGAGGCAAGGTTGGGCAGCTCCATATCTATTGCATAAGCCCCAATCGGCATGCCTGAGGCGTGTTCCTTGCCCCTTCTTCCTCGCGACTAAGCTGGGTATAGCGAACGTTACTATTTCCCATTTTTTTCAAAGCACCAGCCCAATCTAATTAGTTCGTTGCTCGTTGCCAAGTTCAGACCTATGACCGACTGTAAATATTTCCGAAGAAAACTGCCAAAAAGGTTTTCGACTCTCCATGATTCGGATCGACGCACTCAATGTTTGAGCAGACCAATTAGGTGACCATCCTCCCCTCCTGGCTTGAGTTCTGAGCCTTCACATATTGGCCGCACCTTTGCTTGGCTTTGCGTCTTGAGTCTAAGTTATTTTTTCTCTTTTTTGTCTACCGAACCGTTCGTTTAAAATAAGATAATTACACAGCATTAAAAGTATTATTACGAGAGAAAAAAGGAAATTGTATTTGTCTTTTCTCCTTGTCCCTAAAATCCACTCCCTATAATCCACTTCAAAAACTCATTTTCACCCAAGTGCAGTACTATAAAAAGTTCTACCTCTTTATCCTCAATTTAATCTCTCCGCGCCCAAAGAAGTCTTAATTTATATATTAGGGGAAGGTTGTTCCACACCACACCCCCTCTACCGGCCCCCCCTTGAGGGATGCGATTTTGGACCAACAGCAGAAGGGAGGAGTCACAATAGACATTTCCTTTTCGGCCCATTTGTGGATATGAGAGGCGATTGCAGTGCGATCAGTGGCGTAACCCATACCCCAAAGGCCCTGGGGGATTATAGTATATTACCTCTGAAAGATCGGATTAGGAAGCCTCGTAGCGATTAGTGGTGGAACCATCCTTTGCAGGCCTTAATCGGCGCCCAGGCCCAGTCAACCGCAGCGGCGATCACTCCCACGTCTCCACCCCACATCTCGGCGGCGAGCAGCGGGCCGTGTAACCCTCCGGCGCCGTGAGAGAGGGAAGGACGACCTCCGGTTGGGCCTCCCGTCTCCGTCACCTTGCCCAGCCGCCGTGCGAACCCCTCCCGGATTCCTCGCCCCTTCCCTGTGAGCTGGTTCCCTCCGCCCTCCCCCCCCCATTTACGCCTCCTGGCTTTCTATCGGTGGCTCTGCCACTAATCGGCGTGAGCCCCCTTGAACACGTTCTCCCCGAGAGTAAAAACGTCCTCCTCTCATCACACCTAATATCTTCCTCTATCCGAGACAATATCTCGAACCTACGAAATTTTATATTATCGCTCCCCGCCGACCGGACGTCATAGTACGATTATTTTCATAGTCAGGAGAGAAACTGATCTACCTGGGCAGAGACGACTTTTTTGGGAGTCTGATTTATTCCCAACAGAGGTGTTGCCCTGTTGCTCGTGGCCAATATAAAGCAATTTGCCACGTACGATGGTTTATGTATTGATTGTCATATTGCTCCGGTCTAAATATTGTGTCCTTATCTAGTTTATGATTTATTTCTGTGTGTGACGGTTTGCCTATTCTTTTATTTACACTTTTTTGCGTCAGCTGGGTAATGTAGTACTCAGTATTAGATAGTTACCCAATTACTGTAGCCAGTTTATCATTTGGCCCTTTTGTCTGAGGTATGCATGGCTTAATCTGTGAGAGCGATTGCATGGCGGTGAAAGCTAGCGAGTGTGAGAAACATAATGCATTATTAGGAAAGAACCATACATTCATTAGTGATAGGTATTGAAAAGAATCTGCAATTTGTGTAAAGTTCACCCATCAATTCATCATCTAAGAGCGCCAGGCAAACATGTAAGCGTTTGCCCTTCTCATTTTCTTTCAACACACAGATCCATTAGTCATACTAGTGGATAATGGATATATATCAACATGTTGGTTATTACCCTTGGAGGAACAAAAGCTTCAGCAATGGATAATTTGCTTATTTATTGGTGAGCATGTTGTGTTCGATCACCAGTATAATGAGCGATATATAGAAGGGTAATGGAGAACGATTTCTTCGATGGTATATTGGGTGAAAATCTCGGTTCTCTGAACTACACTGTGATACTATTACGAGCTGAATTATAATACATAGGACACACAACTATTAGCTCTTACTCTTGTAGTTCATCCGGTTTTCTGAGAGTGCCCTATTAATATTTTCATCTTCAGACATGTTGCTATCAATCAATTGAAGTTTAGTATTAACTTCTATTAGTACCTCGCGCGTCTCCTTGTTCAGCAGATCATTTCTACTGCATTATTCCAACCCCAGATCTGAACTATATTGTATCCTGCGTTTTCACAAAGAGTTTTAGCGAGACCTATTCACGATCCTAAAGGAGAAATCTTTAGTGCAGTTTTAGTGCCTGTTTCTTATGACTCTTCTTAACCATGAGGTCGCTATGAGCCTGGGCTAATTTCTAGTTCTAAGAGCTTGCTGTAAATTTGGCGTACCACAAACACCACAATGAATTGGTGTAAGGTAATGAGCTTCGTCATTGTTTCGTTTTGTTATTCGCCCCTCCTTTACCCCCATAAATATTAGATTTCTGTAGCGTTTCCAAGATGTTACCGGTTCTAGTAGGAGCTTGCATTGTTTGGTATTATATATATATCAAATTAGAAAATGTACACAGTTACTAATAGAAGACCTTCTTTTACTTGATCCACAATTCTAACCAATGTAGTTTGCGCATATAGCGGTCAACTCTCGTACCTTCAGCGAAAAACCTTCTTTTTTATACTTAGTTGTGAGAGCTGTAAACTAAAGGTAGTAAAACTTAAAAAGGGTTAGGGGCGGAAACTGCCAAAAATGGGATTTTCTACAGTTGATATAGAAAGTTGCTAAAAACCCCCTGAACTACCCACTAATATAATTAAAAGCAGGCTCCAAGGTATGTACTGAAGTGGTAAATTAGAATTACCTACTGAAATGTCACCCTCTCTAATCGCGGAAGACAGTTCTAAGGGTAACGTCCTTTGGATGAGATACCATCATACAGAGCGAGTAAAATTTGTTCGTGTTTAACCCCTATTTTTGCATTTTAATTTAATAGGTTACCTGAAGTAAAATTGGTATTTGCCTGTAGTGGTCTTGTTGCTAATTATAACTGATCACTTAGGAGCTGCGCTATTCTACTCATCCTAGCATCCTCATGTATGGCGCTCTTACTTGAATAACGTTACTCACATATTTTACATTTTGAAGTCAGTCTGACACTAGCTCAGAGGACTAGTATATGAAACAAAACTAAATGTCCAAGTGTGCTCACTGTATAATATTTCCAATAGATTATACGGCTATGTATATTCTGTCACTCCTATGAATCTTTTGTTGTGTGCATGGTAGGAGGGCGAGTATTGACTTGTGCTTTCTCAGGGCGTGTGAACGCGAAAACAATGAAAAAGCCAACAACAGTTATTTCTGCCACGGTTAGCCCACTGAACAAATAAGGTATTTCTTGGCTCAAATTACTGTAAGTATAATGATACATTCCTCACAACCACATGACCCAATACTTACAGCGAGATTTATTTTCTATAGGGTGACTTGTGTTTTGACTGAATAGGTAGCAAATACTTCAGGCCTTCTCAGATTGTCTCGTCGAGTAACATGGAGATAATTTCCTTTTCTGTGTTATATAATAAAACTCATGGTATTACCCCAGTGTCCTTCCTCCTTGAGCGTTTTTCCTTGGGGCAAAAAAAAAAAGATTAGAAGAGACATCATTGCTGGTGAAAGTGATCGTAAGTTTCAATTTTTTTTTTAAGATGGTTAAATGAGAGAAAGTCCTAGTTGTTTTAATGAGGGTGAAATATTGAGACAATAATAATAAGAATTAATGATAACATACTCTATAAGTTCATCCACCATCAACTACCCATGCCTCAAGCTACAATCTCCCTACTCTTGTTTGCACCCTCGATAAAAAAAGTTCACGGCTTTAGGTGTCAAGTCTCCTTTACAACCCATTATATATAAAGATGATGGCTATAGAGCAGAGTGTGTCAAGAGAACCTATAAGCGTCATTGGATCGGAAAGCGATTTGTGAAAAGTAAAGTGACTGGCTCGGTGAACATAATCGTTCAAGCGTACAACAGTTCATCACACATAATGTGCCTGCTCATGAGGCCTGTTTACCTGTACGTTTACAACTTGAATTGTGCATTAAGAAAGAGTTGCTCTTTTTATCTCCTATCATGCGTCTGCCAAGAAATTTGAGTTAGGTTATCGTGTTTGACAAAGTACAGAACACGACGTGATCTGAATTTCAGAGCTTCCATTTCTATATTACACTATTAACTCCTGTTTCTTGTTGAATTGGTGTGTGTAGACAAGTAATGTGAATCTGCGAAACAACTGCCATAGAAAGAAATGCACCAAGATTATACTACGTTCTCCGCGATTCAACACATCGATCATTAACTGGGTTTTCCTTCAGTGAGTTTCACTAATACATATCAACAACCAGATTACCATTTTAGAAAGGTCGCAAGGCTAATGTGCGGGATCAACCCTCCGCTCTGCTATCATCCTGTAAGCGCACAGAATATTTCAAGCGTATATAGCATTTACTAACAATTTCCTTGACAACTCCAAATGCAACGCCACATACGATTGTTGCACAATTGGACAGGACATGCAATACTCTTTTTTAATATCTTTGTGACCTCTTTTCCCATTTTGTTCCCTCGACTTCTCACGAGCCAAGTTGTGCAAGACTAAATTTGCCTAATGGGTTTAAGGGGTCGCCCTCCTGTGATGAGGCCCATTGTGCGCAAGCGTGTGAGATTACAAATACCTATATTTTGAATACTCTTGTCATTGCAGCCTTCTATCCATATAAAGAAGAAAAGGTTTTCTCTACTGTGCAATCTGACTAACTTATCATTCTGTTGTTTAGATTTCTCACTTTTGTTAATTGATCATCGGGCAGCTTTATAATTTTTGGTTACTCTAGTGATTTTGTGCTTTTAGTTCTACCTGTCTTGTGCGTGTCATATTAAAAGCGTGTAAAGAAACAGAGGCTCTGTGGTCTTTCTCCCAGACCCACTTTGTTGTAGTGTTTTCCAGTATATTACCATCTGTGATATGCTTGACTCTCACAAACTTGTCGTTTTCGTATCATATTCACATCCTCAACTTTTCTTCTGCGGCTTAATTACCACATATACTACCATCCACGTCTACTGTTTAATTCAGAAGCTTATTGGTAAATCCTCGTCTCTTAACTATTATGATTAAACCTTGGGAGGCGTATTTTGGCTTCTTGTGCAAGTACTCTTGAAGCCAAGTACAGCTATCCATTAATCCATACCCAACTGTCAATTATTCTCCAAACAAAATTTTCCTTATATTTCCTTTTCTTGTTATGGCCTACACTAGATCAGAAATGTGTTCTTTGCGTTCCTGATTGTTAACCGTTTAGTTTAGCAGTCTAACATAAAAATGCTTAAAGTGGTAATGTCGTGAATTAGGCACTATGTTATGCAGACATGTATTTAGACCACAATTTGAGAAGGGAGAGAAATCTCTTGTCGTAATGCGTATTAGATTTCAGCTAGTACTAGAACAATGACAAATATATAAATGCATATATCTTTACTTTACAGTGTTTACTACCATATGCGAATCAATAACTCATTGATTCCGCGCCTCCTACACTATCTCCCCATCTTTTGCACTCGCCCACTGACTCACAAAATTCTTGACATCCATGCTAGCTTCGTTATGTACTGTCTTCACAGAGTACTCAAGCGTTATGCGACTGATAAGCTTTTAGTTTTCTCCAATGGAAATGGGACACGGATATAACTCCCTGTCTCATCAACTGCTCAATTGTTACTACTCTGTAGTTTCTGCACACACTAATTTCTCTCTCTTGCAATTTGTTGGTAAGCTAGTATTTTGATATCTTGTAATCTACTCCACTCTGTTTTTTTTCTGTCTTCCTTATAGTCTTTGTGACATACTCGTTAATTATAACGTTATTCATTATCCACCAGTAAGGAGTTTCTTTCTCAAGTATGTACATTCTTTGGGTGGATAAAAAAAATTATGACTAGCCGCATTTAAAGGTAGCACCGGTTGGCCTTTGCTCTCTTCATAATCATTTAGTGTTTGTTTCATTTTGTGGAATATAACAACGAGGATAATTGTGTACAGTCTAGTGTTTACGTGTACACCGACATCATGGATTTTTTGAGACATGCGCTTTTTTTATTTTTTTCCTATTGTGAAATTAACCCGGGGGCTACTACACTAGATTCTCCGTTCCTGATTAAGGCAGTATATGTGCTTTACTCCCTTTCAGTCTTATCCCTCAGCTTTCCAGTTGGACCAGCTGTTCAGGCTGTTTTCTTTTTTAACCGAGAATGGCGCGGATACTTTAAATTATGACTATATATGCAGAATGCTGTTTCCTCTTTTCGCGTGGAAGAGGTGTTGCCAGACCTCTCTTCTCATTTTGCTGTTTTCTGCGAGTACGTTGGGCTACTGGCAAGCCTTACTTCGAAGAAATCTGAACCGATGTATTTTTTCATATTTACATATGGTAGTAACACATGGGTTCTGTAGCCGACCGATAAATGTTTGGCTTTCCCCTTATAGTTTTTTTTTACAAGGAACTGATATACACTTAACTCATTGATTCTATTATTCTTGGGTTATTCCATAATATAAACCTTCCTTCTAGCAAGTGTAACTCTCATAAGTTGTGATCCTTTTACGACGTCACTTATGGAAGAAACTTCAAAGACTCGGACGACATCACCGTTCTATTTCTTCTTTCTCCATGCTTTTATCCATAATGATAGCAATGAAATTCCCAATGATCATCCGACACAAGGAGCGATCCTAGGGAATCCATCTTCTTTTTAGCTTTTTTTAAACTATTGTAACGACCACTCTTTTTTTTTAGAATAACTGGGCGTCGCTGTTTTATTTCTACTATATAAAATTTGAATCCCATGGACTAAGGTACTTGTAGAAAGAAATTACCTTTGTGGCACACTCCTTTACTTTTTATTTTCCTAGCTATAAATACCTATTTTAATGACACTTGTGTTCATTCGGCGATAGAGTAGACCGAGGGTCTGTGTGTTATTCCTTACATATAGTGAAGTCTTGGCCATGGATAGAAAGAGTGGAAAACACTTTAGTCCTTGCTTCTTATTTAAAACTATAAACTGTACAGACGGCCATTATAGTTTTTTTCCTTTAGTGAATAAAAAACAGATAGTTATTAATTTTACTTACATAAAATTTTGCACCCAGTTACTATAGTATTTAATTAATTGTTTATTCAACGAGTGTGATAAATTATATTCCATATTGTTTGTAATTATAATGATTCACCAGATAACTAAGTGAGATTAATGTGAATAAAGTGATTGTTTATTCAAATATTCTCAG
>WNHE01000747.1:0-27172 GCA_009805545.1 Oryza longistaminata
AACGAGGGCACAGGCTGAGAAAAAAAATGCAAGAGAAACTCGCAGAAAGTTTATTGGACAGTTTATTTATAAGAGATAGCTCGACTCGATTGACTTCTTTTTCAGTCAATATTAAGCAAACTACCTATGAATTATCCTTGCCGTTTAACCCATTCATGCGAATTTCACCTGAGGTTTCAATAACACATTAAAACATATCCCTTTCTAGAAAGGACAAAAATCCAAGAGCCTGTGAAAATGTGGGAAGAATAACTAAACAATATACCGGTTGGCCAAGCAAAACATAGGAATTTGCTAAATCTGAAGAGCAGAAGCAATAGTCCTGCCAGACTTGAGAATTTTCAAATGAGCTGCCTGTCCTTGACCGCATCATGCAGTGAAGGGGCATGAATCAGTCAATCCAGAAGTGGCTCAGCCCATGCCCCGGACCCTCTGAAATTTTACAATACACAATTGGTAGATAGTAACTATATCATACGAAATAAACAACAGCATTTTTTCAAACAACAATAGTGCTACAATAGCCCAAAAAAAAAAACAGAAATTCATCTTGGTCTCAAAAAGAAAAGAAGAACTTTCAGTCGACCAGCAGCATGATTAGTTCTTGTTTAATGTTGTGTTAGAAGTGAAGCTTGAGCATGACTTATGTTCGTGTTTTTTTTTATTTTTTTTTTTCTTTTTTTTTATGTTGTGTTAGAAGTTGAAGCTTCCTACGCAACTAGCAAAGTATTCAACAAAAACCAAAATACTCACCGTCCCAAAAAATATAAGAAAGTATTAAAGTTGACCGGGTTATTAAGAAAGTAGGTTAGAAAGCTGAGTCTGTCGGAGGGTTGTGTGTTTGGATGAGTAGTGGAGGTAGGTGGGAAAAGTGAATAGTGGAGGTTGTGATTGGTTGGGAAGAGAATGTCTGTGGAGAAGTGGTTTATATTTTGAACAAATCTCTGAGGGCTAAAAGTTGGTATATTTTGGCGGAGGGAGTAGGGATTTTTGCATGATGTTCCCATTACAAACTGTTATGATGATTAATGAGGTTTATGACCCCAGTGGACTGCATTATTAAGTAATTTGATGAAAATCTATTTGGTTTTACTTAAGAAGCCCTTAGCATCTCTGCACTGCAGTATTATTACATGGTCATATATTTGATGTGGGCCCAAAAGTTGATTCCGTACGAAAGCAGCTAAAGTTTTGGCAGAATTTCGCAGGGTAGAAACTAGAAGCTATCTTAATAAAAGAGAAATATGACCTAGGTTTCCAGATGAAGAGGTTAGTCTCTCATGATTGGAAAACGTTACTTGATCAATAAAAAAGCTAAAAACAGTAGCAGCAAGTGAATTTGAAAAGAACAAATGGGTTAACTTATATAAACAAAAGAAAAAAAACAATTCCAACCTACCCAACTCTACCAGGATCTATGCCATCTCATTGGAAAACATTATAAGTTCCAATGAATTTACGAAATAATGATTAAACAACTGGTGTCATTAACGCCTCTAGATTCAAAAAATTCTACACAAGGAATCATATAAAATATATAAGAAACTCTGCTTACAATGCTAATATTAAAACTGTTGTGTACATACTCCATTATCAGGCTGAATTTCTCCCACGACTTGTTGGGGAAAAAATGCCATGTGCACGTATGCACTAACCTTTGCTTGCTTCCATGCTCGCCAATACTTTCTGGAAAGAACAAATTGAATAAGTTAGCGTCTAAGGAAGACAGGAGACTATGATTATTCAAACAGTTATGAATACACTAAAAGGTTAACTGCTGGAAAAATAAACTTCCCAAGACAAGACCAGATGAGTGATTGATTTATCAAACAAATTTTAATTCCTGGCATTCAATCAATGTACCACTGACGCTGTACCAAGTCATCAACTATAACCAAACATGGCGGCCTCTGGATCCCCCTCTTTATCCGTACATTCTCGTTCCCCTTCTCTAACTTTGTTGCATACAACCTACGAGACAGCTTAACTGAAATCAAGGGTCAATATTCAGTACTAGGAACACTTTCTTGTTGGATTTGAAGTGAGTTCAGACAAAAATAAGCTACCATTGGAAATGTTGAAGTTGCTTATAGACCGTTTCCCATGCACCGTCATCAGGAAAAGCTATGGTTATCTGATAAAGTCATGAAGAGTATATCCAGTCTCGGGTGATCAACGCGTCAAGAAAAATGAAAGCTTTAATCATGTTAGTCAGAAGAAACTTCACATTGTCAGAATTCAGTAGTTCCTAGAAGCCTACTTTTGAGTAGGGGAATGCCACTGCTCTATTAGAGATAGCATTGGAAGGACATGAGATCTCCAAAGATAGGAATCTTTTAACCTGAATTATTTGTGTTAGGTACAAGTTAAATTTTTTTTCGATGTATGCCATCATAAAAATGAAGACGTGCATTGTAGATAAGTTGGGATTAATTACTTACTTTGCAAAGCATGAATATAGGCAGAAGATCACATTAGGATGATAGAAGGAACAGACCACCTTGGATAAGAGTGGTTTTAAATAATATGTTGAACCAAAAGTGTCTAGCAAGTAGAGGTGTCAAGCGCTTTGGATGCGTCCCTTACATCATTCTCTGTATCACTTCATGACCAGCTCAGCACGAATTCCGAGTAGAGGAAACTGCGAGTATAAGAGTCAACAAGATGAACGAAAACTCAAACAGCGGACTTTAGAGCAACGACATTCGCACCTCTTACCTTAGATACAGTTTTGTCGTACAACTCAGATTGACACCTCTAGACTTAAACTAACTGATTGCTAAGAAATGCACACATGTCGTCCGGCTGGACTGTGTTGTGCATTCGAGATGAAGTAAATTATGGAAACGCGATTTCGTGGTTCAAGCTAGTGTCTGAATAAATTTGGCGCTGATGGGTTGGCACCAAGTAAAATGTAAGTATTGACGATAAGCTTTACTGAATTCTGATAAAGTAAAAATAAGCTTTTCTGAGTCCTCATCTATAGGCAGTGGAACATGCATAAAAATAGTTGTGTGCCTACCTTGTGACGAAAAAAATTTACAAGAAGTCGAAGAAACTTCCTAATGAGATGTATCGTACTCCCAATATTCCTATGCATGCACCACACAAAGATAGAGGTTACTACAAGAATTTAATATTGACCTATATTTAACGTCAATTTCGATAGATGGGTGATAACTCGTTTTTGCTCTCATCATGCTGATCTCCATCGAATGGTATGGCCACGTAACAACAATGTGCAACTTACCTCCTCTCTTCGAATGCCAAAAAATGTACATTATCCGTCGCGCTGTACTGCCAACGCCATAAGTTTTTGCTGTTCCTTTCTCCTTCTTCCATCTACGGTTCCCTACATCTCCCCCACTTTAATTCATCCCCACTTACTCACCAGTCCATGCAGCCGCTGCCTCATCACCTTACTGCCTCCATATTATCGCCAGCGCATCTGACTAACTCGAATAGATGCAGCGTGTCAACGTTTCGAGAGATGCATTGGCCTGTCCCGTCCAGGCTTAGGGCCCAGACGGCGGTTAAAGGTAGAGAGCGTAGATCGTGATATTGTGGCGCGACGGCTAGACAAAGATCGAATTGTAAACGAATTAGGCAGAGCGACGAGCTTGTTCAAGACAGACTCGTGAACGAGTCATGTCGGGAATACCATTCGAAAAGCAAGAAACTTACGTTCGCGTATCGAAGGTTCATCCGCGTTGTCCCACTGACCGCTCTCTTGCGATAACGCACTCTGCGAGAGACGGAAAGGATCCTCTAGGCGATTCTATCGATAGCTCACGGTGGTCAGGAAGCGATAGCGCCCTGCCGGCGAAGTAACCAAACGAATTTTATGGTTGCGCCAGATGCAGAACGTTCGTGACGGTTGTCGGGCACGAGCAAATTTTAGATGTGGGTACAACGACGGACAAAGTTCAGGCGACTCCCGGCAGAGAAAAAGCTAGAACGGAGGGAATTGCGTGAAGCAAACACATTGGGGCGGGAGAGAGGCATGTCTGGAACCTCCGATGAGATGCGAGCGGCAGCATCGATGTCGTCGTTCCGGGCGACCACCTGCTCGGCGAGCTCCCGCATCTCCTCGCAGTGGAAGAGCAGGAACGTTTCTGTGTGGCGGCGCGGACGAGGCGTGCGCCGGTGGTCGATCTGTCGGCCATACGGCGCAACGGGCAGCGAGCAGCGGGGGGACGCGCCAAGGTGAATGCCGCTGGCGTTGCTGACGATGATGCGCCCGTGGCTGTGCTCGGCGGCTAGGCTGCTGCGCCGCGCCCGACGGGCTGCGGAGCGCTCTGCGTCGGAGCGGTGCTCTGGCCCGGCCGAGGCCTGCTGGCGGGGAGGCCTCGCGAATAGCGCGATGACTGGGCTCGGCTCGGCCTCGGCGCGTGGCGAGTCCTGTCTTGAGGCCCGAAGGCCGCGCTGGGGGACCGGAGGCGGCACGACTTGCCCACATCTCCGGACGCCCCCCGCTGCCAATGCCGCCGGGCCGGGCGCGCGTCCCTGGCACTTGGGATGTGCGGTCCTTCCCGCACCAGCCGCGCGAGTCCCCGCCGGTGCGTCGCGTGTGGACAGGGAGGCGGGCGTGTGGCGCGTGGGCGCGGGAGATGATGGCCCTGCCAGGTTTTTTTTTCTTTTCCTTCTGCTGAACCTATTTCCCACCTAACGCCCTGGGTTTCTTTCTTCCCAACCGCGCGTCGAACGGCGGCCGGATACGCGACCGGGCGCGCGTATCCGGCTGCCGCCGCGCGGTGGCGCGGTGGTCTGACCCACGAGAGCCGAGTTTGTCGCGCGTGCCAATGTGGCCCCGAACCTGGTCAAGCCGATACGCCTCGCCCCGAGTCTGCGCGGACGGCGATCGACGGGCGTCCGCCGAGGGCTCCGCCGCGGCGAGCGTCACCGCTCGCCTTACAGCCGTCGCGCCGCGCGTCGCTTGTTAGCGGGGTGATTACATTTCCTTCGTTTAGCATTTCTGGCGTCCGAGACTGGATCGCCGGACTCAAAGCCTGGTAACACTATGCGTCGGTGCCACCAGGCTGCTCCTTCGGATCTAGTATCCTTTCTCGTAGTGAGTCGCGCCTTATTGCGTCAGTACTACTACTAAACTCTTTCTCCAATTTCGGTGCCAGCAAGGACGCCTACACAGCGAGAACCGCCATCCGCACCGCAATGTGACTGTAGTAGCCCCATTCGTAGAAAACAGTCATGAGTATTGGCTATATTGTTTTAACTCAAATTTATAAGGCTAGATTCATCAAAAAGAGAATGTTATATGCATTTGCAGTATTTACCGTCGTTGATTTAAATTCGTAACATGGCAGTCGGATGATAGAGTTGCCGTACTACGCTAGCAACTCGCTCTTCGTTAAATAATCTCTACAGCTGGCTGATGTTGCTTATTTGACGGAATAGACTGCCCAACCGTTAATACGAGAAAACACAAAATTAGATCACGAAACCAGGCATGCAATGTACGTATCCAGAAGAAGCAGAAAAAGGGAAAAAAAGCTTATGAGGATGTTATGGTGAGGGAGGAAGTGGTAATGGAAAAGTGTTGCCAATTGAGTTAAGAGACAGATATAATGGAGGACAAAAATGATATATGCGCCTCCACTCAACAGTGCATATAAGCCAGTCAAGGTCCATTCACACGTAGCGAGAATATGGCCTTGAATGTGCTAGAATGCGTCCTCAATACACTGCTCTTAGCTATCACCCAATGCCGTAGCAATATGACCGATAATCCATAGAAGCGTGGATTGCTCAAGCAGAGTAGAGACTGCCAGCGTGGTCTTTCCCGTTCAATATACATGAACTGTCTTACGTACCACTGCACGAGTTTTCTAATTATAGAAGACAAGACGAGAGAAATGCGTAGGAGATGGGAATCAGAAAACATTAAACGTTTTGACCCGAGCTCGATCACCCGACCACCGCATATCAAACTTTCCAGCGCAAAGCTGAAGTTGGCCTCCGCGAGGGGCACAGCGTGTCAATCTCGGGTTGTGTCGGGCATGGACTAAACAGTACAATCGAATTATCCGACCTCATGAGTGACGTAGCGAGGCGTACTCGCATCACATCAAAGCATCATCGTCGAGAGTGCAGCCATAGTTTCCAGGTCAGTGCCTAATGACTGGTCTGCGTCGTCGTGCACGATTTTTGCAGAGCGAACGCCGTCGAGTTTCCCTACAGTCCCCAAAGCGAGCCTTTGTCGTCCTATGCCACTGGAAGGAGTTAAGCTAAATGTAACTACTACTGGAGTAGTAGTACGAAGATTGCATGTATCGATGCGCCGGAAGTTCTGCGAAAGCTCCAGTGTTCCAAGGATGCAGTCCAAACTGTGTGGGTACTTGCTGTGTCCAGGCTGTACGGTATGGACGCGAAAACACATTCTAGCGTCCTGCACGACTGACTCAAACAGCGAGCCACACGCCACCCCACCACCCTCGACTACACACCCAACAGAGCGAGTATAACACGTATAGACCAGGCCTCCAGCATCCTCATTTTGCCTCCCTATCTTCTGTAAGCCGTCGCTGAATTATTAGTCGGTCATCATAGGTGAGCCTTGTCCAAATCCAATATCTGCTACGTATTATTTTTCTCCTATCCCATACCTAAGTGGTCAGGCAGACTCGCCTTGCGAGAGCATGACGAGAGACTTCTCCTCGAGACGCGAGCTTAACGCGCTGCACACATACCGGCTCGACCCACCGAAAGATGTGTGGCGAACCGGGCGAACTCCGCAGCCCGTACAGGCGTGCGGCGTAGCGACTACGAAAGCACGCGGGCATGTAGTTCCGCCTGTTACATCGGAAGCGCCTAGGTTGCCAACCATCGTCAGCATTAGAAACCGACTCAGTACTAACCTAACGCTCGCCTCGGTCGTCAACGCGCAGCGCTCTCCCGTCTGTGATGGGGAGGTCTACATGGCGTTCGGCAGCCCGCGGATTACACACCATTCCCCCGGGTCACGCCTTTAGCGCCATCGGTCCGTCCTCGTGCCGCAGGTCCCTGCCGCGCAGGGCACCCCCGTGCCGACCAACCCTCATGCATCATAACATTCGTGTCATCGCTGCGCACACACTATCACCATCTTCACTAACATTATTTTCTGTGCTCATCAGGTGTGCCTACGATCTTGATAAGGTTGTGTTAGTGTGTGTGTTCTATTCTACTATCGATTCGAGTTACAGTGCGTGGTGCTTGCTGGTCTCTTCGCATACCATCATGATTGGATATTTATGTTATAGCCGTTCTCATGGTCTTTCATGCGGTATATTGATCAGCAGTCTACGCTCAGCGGGTTACCAGAACCTGGAACCGCAGAGTGAGGCGATTCGTGGAGCGCAGTCTGCCGCTCTCTGGTCGAGTGACGGACACGGCGGCGTGACACGTACCCTCTTGTAGGCGGTATGGACAGAGCGTTGAATGCTGGCAGAGGGACCAGGTCTCCTGGTGAGGCTCCGCGTCTTCGCTCTCGCGCACAGGCCTCTGCTCGCGCACGCCGTATCGGTTCGTGCCAGAGCCGCTTCGAAGAGGCACGTAGGCTTCGGCTGAATCGCCGACCGAATGCGGGTGAGATGCGGCGGTCGACACTGAGGAGAGCTACGTAATGTCGTCTTAAATTCTCTCGGCGTACTTAACCTCGTATGTTGACCGCTCCGTCATTATCCATATAGGCGAGAAGAGTATTAGGAGTTTTGATAGTTTCAAATATTAGACGTGTATGAAAGTGTGTAATACTTATATACAAAAAACAAATTAAAGAGGTCTGCACGTTTGAATGACGAAACGGATTTTTGAGAGAGAAATTTAAGTGTCAGACGATTAGAAAAGAAAAAGTTATCGGTATGTTCGAATATTCAGTTACCGTAGTGTAGGTATGTGGTAAAAAGATATTTAACCAATTAGAGTGGAAAATTTGAGAAATTTATAAAAAAAACATCTCAAATGTAGAGAAAGCTTGAATGTTTTCATGAAATTTGCTACCGTGTTTGATATATGAAGGACCTGTTTCAAGAGATTAATACCAACGGAGTAGAATTAGAGAGATGTGGAGAATCATAGGAAAGTTTCATGAAGGGTAGTATCTTTGCATAGAAATTCCCTTAAAGACTTGCAATGTTTTTAGACATATCCATAGAATTTATATGATATTTCTATTAGTTGTATTTCATTCCTTTGATTTAAAAAGAGGCTTATATACTAAAAATAAAAATCCACTATAGAAATGGAACTAACTTTGAAACGAATATACTAATGAAGGAGTGTAATCCTAAAAAATACAATCAGTGGACCTAAAATTAGAATTCCACAGGCGTTGGCCTCTAAATTTACGCGCCGTGTGTCGTCTATTTTATTACACAAGCCCTGAGGCTTATAAACTTTAATTTAGTCGCGCGGTATATTCTTTTACCCATTTGTCGCGTATGCGTCCTCCTCAAGACCAGTCCGCGACTAGAATAGCAGGACATGCCATATGTCTATATTTGCTCCGGAACCGCCAGCCTAGGACGCGGCACCACGTATCGTTTTTATAGTTGGTTTGGGCCTCGCGCAATTTTAGGACAAAAGGAGCGCGAGTGATTAGGTTAATAATTGGATAACGTTCTAGAGTTCTCTTTTACCACTCCCTGTTAATGTAGCTCGTGAATTCCGGTGTTTCATTTGACATTCTCAAATTAGACTATCATCTAATTAAAATCTTCAACTTTTATCTTAAATTTGAAAAATTTATCAAACCTAGATTTGCAAAACATTCGAACCCAGATCATTGAAAATTTTCAATCACAATTAAAACTTTCAACCCAGATCTTTGAAAACTTCAACTCAAATCTAAAACCTTTTCTCCAGATTGAAAACTTTCACCCATATTTGAAACTTTCAACCCATAATATTGAAACTTTTTTCAATTTAGATTTAAAACTTTCGACCATATTGAAACTGTTCAACCCAGATTTAAAAACTTTCACAGTCAAGATAAAAATCTTTCAAACCAAAATTTTAAAACTTCTTCAATTCTTGTATTTGTAAAGAGGTGATTAAAAAAGGAAAAAGAAACGGCAAAAAAAAAAAAAAAAACACGCGCAGTCAAAAATCAGAAAAAAATATACGACAAAAAAGGAAAGAAAAAGAACGAAACGAAAAAAGGGCGCGGGGCCCGCGCGCGCCAGCTAAATTGCTGGCGCGTTACGCGCGCAGCAGCAGCCCCCTAAAACGAGTTAGGCCAAAAAATCGCAGCAAGCTATATATTTATGGTTTCAATATAATGTTGTCAGGTCACTGTCAGCGGCCAACGCCGGGCCTTCGTGCAGCATTAGGCTGCGATGCCTGGACATATAGTGACGTGAGTGCAGATCGGTACAAAATTCTGTCCAGGGATTTTGATTTGATATCGCGAAATGGAGTACGACCCAATCACGGCCGTGGAGAGTGGAGTGGGCCTGGTATGTTTTCTCGGTTGTGGGGTTTAGTAGTGGCCCTCAATAGGCTGTTCCCCTTAAGGGAAAGTCCACTTTGACTCCTTAATTGTACGCCGATCTATTCGTACCCCTCAACCAGAAAAACCGGATAAGAAACTCCCCGAACTATTGAAACCATTGCAATTTGACTTCCCTTAGCGGTATTGGAGGGTGGTTTTGCTGATGTGGCGTTGATGTGGCGGTATTTGATCTGGTCTTGTCCACACGTGGCGCTGTTAAGTGCCATTTAGAATTAAACAAAAATGTCGGACCCATATGGTCATTCACACACACGAATATTATTTGGGACCCATTACATGTGGGGCCACATGTCATCCGTTTCTCTCCAAACCCTTCTTCCCTCCTCCCTTTCTCCCTCTCTACTTTTCTCTCCCTTTTTCTCCATCGGATGGCAGTGCGGTTGAAGGCGGGCCCGGCGGTCAGCTGACCGGGGACACGGGGCGCGGATGGGGCGAGGAGGCCGCGGCAGGCGAGGAAGGCCACGAGGAGCCGGCCGAGGCGGCGGCGACCGGCCGGCGGCAGGATGTCGCGGGGGGGGGGGCTAGCTGCCCGGCCGCTGCGGCGCATGGCGACGACCATGTCGGGACGCGGGGGCACGGTTGGGGCAGGAGGCCGCCTAAAGAACGGTAGCGAGGAAGGCACGAGGAGTGGCTGGGGTGAGCGGCCGGCGCGGGCGGGATTGTCGCGGGGCGTAGCTACAGCGCTGCAGCCGGTGGGAACGACCATAGTCGGGAAGGCGGAAACGCGGTGAGCGGCGCGGGCGCGACCATCTCCACCGCCACCCCTCCTCCTCCTCCTCCAGCGTCCATCACCATCTCCGCCACCCCGTCCAACCTCCTCGCCAGCGTCGAGTTCCGGTCACCTCCGCCGCTGTCCTCGCCACCATCGTCCCTCGTCACGAAGTCGGGCCATTCTTGCCGCCAACCTTCGCCGATGACGACCCGGACTCCGGCTTCGCAGCCCGACGACCCGGACTCTCCGCACCACCCTGTCCCCGACCGCCTCCTCGTCGTCTTTGCAGGCGTCGCGGCTAACCTCATCTTCACCTTCCTCATCGTCTACGCCTCGCACGCCCGCCGCCGCCGCTCTCGTCTCCGGCCTCCTCAGCTGCAGAGATGGGTAAGGGGGAGTTAGAGGACTGCAATGGGAAAGGGAAGAGTCAAGGGGGAGAAAGAGGAGGAAGGAGGAGGGAAGAAGTATTGCGAGAGAAGGGGGGATGGGACATGTGGGCCCACAGCGTCATGGGTCCCACCGATATATTTTTGTTGTGTTGATGATAGATGGGTCCCACAATCTTTTTTTATTTAATGCAGCTTAAGCGCCACGTGGACGAAGACCGTGGTGCAATACCGCCACATCAGCGGCCACTATCAGCAAAACATCCCTCCAATACCGCTACGGGAGTCAAATTGCACTTGGTTTCAATAGTCGGGGAGCTCGTTCTATCCGTTTTCTGCGTTGAGGGTACGAATTAGACTTCGCGTACAATTAAGGGAGTCAAAGCTGGGACTTTTTCCTTCCCTTACCTTCGTTCTCACAGCCCATCTTTCTGGCCATGTTTAGTTCCCAAAAATTTTGGTCTTAAACTTTTACTTTTATCACATTCAATACTTTCCTACACACATTAAACTTCTAACTCATCACATCATTTCAAATTTTAACTAAACTTTTTAATTTTGGTGTGAACTAAACACACCCGGAGTCTTGGCACGGAAATTCAGTAGTGATGGCGACCTTTGAAAGTGGAACCTGTATGAAAAACTTGTCTGTACTGATGGTCAAGTTGCCCACTGGCCCTGAAACGTTAAATTATTTATCAATTGAAGGCGAAAATATTGAATTCATTGTACCCAATTATCTAATGGTACGATGTTATTTAACACAATTCTTGATAACAATTCGCGTTATGATAAATGATATTCCTTAATCATCTTTGTTAGCGCAAGAACTTTCTTAAGTGCCCATTAGCTCACCTTTGACTTGTAATTCCCTCCTGGCCCATAATATAAGAAGTTTTAGAGTAAACACAATATTCAAGAAAGTAGTCATAAGTGAATGGTGGGAGAGTAATGATCGGAATGAGTAGTGAAGTAGATGGTAAAAAGGATAGTGGTAAGGGGGTATGGTTGGAAGAGAATGTTATTAGCATAAGTTGCTTGTATTTTGAGACAAATTCTGAGGATAAAAAATTGATATATTTGAAGACGGAGGCAATACATATTATTATGTTTATTTTGTTGAAACCAGAGTATGCACACCATACTATGCCCATTTCACTGCACGCACTGTCATAAAGGGCGCCCTCCGTAATAACGATTACTCTCTAGATAGACAGGTCTAAGTGCAAATCACTGGCCTCGTGAATTTCTTATTACTAGCGTATTATCCACGTGTTGCAAAGTGTTTCTAATTAATTTCTATTAAATTATTACGTGACCGTGAGATCCTTTAACCTCACGCTATCATTTTTACCATTCCACGTTAAGAGTTTGGTGGATTGTCATGTGAGTCTCTAGCCCCACAGATTCATTTATTCATTCCAAAATAAGGGTGTGTTGGGGGGTGGTGGCAGATTCATCACTCACCACCAAATACAACAACTTACTACTACTACTTTTTGAGGAGTATAGATTTTAGAAGCCAACTCATATGGTTCAAAATCGTCTTTTCCTTGCTTCCTCGGTCATAAACTATACCAATCTTAAATTAATTTATAGTTCAAAATCAACAGTATCAATTAAACACCAAAATATATTCACCTCGCACTATATATGCCAACCAAATGCAACTATATTTTAAAATATAGGAAGCATTTTTTGGCTATATTAACATATACATCTTACTTTGTACATAGTGTAACATTAATTTTCCGCCAAGTAACACGATGGGTCTTCATCCAGTTTACCAATATTGTTCATCATCGCATCTGATGATGATCAATGCACCCATATCTTTTTTGTGGTTACAAGGAGAGTTTGTCTTTGGAGGTAGCTAAGCTATAGATAGAATTAATGGATGTACACATATTATATGATAGATGCAAGTATAATAAATAGATCACTACTCATCCGTTTCATATCTTTGTCATTTTGGAAAATCTAAATCAAATTCCTTTTAAATTTAATTAACTTGAAAGGTTTGTATTAGGAGGATTCAGCAACATATTTAAAGACGAAACGAATATTTACTAGTAGATTTTATAATTATTAATTCAGGTGCATATATACTATGCTTTTATAAATTTGCTTCAACGAGTTACCACAAACCCAAAACATCCTGTACCGTTGAGCGGATGGAGTAAATATACATACTATACTCCCCTGTACTCATAAGAAAGTGCTTTGGACAGCGACACTGGTCTCTAAAACACAACTTTTGACAAATTGTTTCTATAAAAATATTTATTAAAAGTGATATATGTATATTTCTTATGGAAAGTTTTTCAAAACCAATTTATTCATATACTTTTTTACATTTGAACTCAACAAACTTGAGAGACTCACCATGATTTATATTTTTAAGGTCTTGGACTTAAACATTGTCCTAAAACATTTCCTTTAAGAGAAATAGGAGTATATACTGGTATTATAGTGGTTCTTTTACTGTTCCTGTGTCAACTGGGAGTCCGGATTTGCAAGGCTGCCACCCACGTAGGCGAAGCGCCGGTACGTCACCCATCTCCTTTTCCCAACCGAATCCTTCTTGGGCCGCCTGCATCACGCGAGGCGGAGGAGGCGGCCGTCCTCGGGCGACCCCGTTTGCTTGCCGCGGCCGGTTCGCCGCCGCCGCCGCCGCAGCCGCCTCCCATCAGGTCCTCCCGCCGCACGCCGTCCGTCGAACACCATCGCGGTGTAAGCGGCGTTGTTAGCCGTCGTAGCGGAACACGACGAACTCGAGCTCGCGCAGCGCCTGGTCTGCACGAACTTGGGCCAGCCGGAGGTGAAGAAGGTGCCCTCGGCCGTCCGGCGGATGACGACCAGCACGTCCGCCGCTGGGCCCCCCAGGGTGGCGCCATGGACGCCTCCTTCAGGCCCTTGGCCTTCCTCGCACTCCTCCCAGGGGATGTGCTTGCAAGTTGGCGGGATTTTCGTGCATTATTCAACATCTTGCAATTGATATTACACAAAGACATTTATTTCGGGACTTGCAGTGGTGCATATAAAAGATTGTTTGGACTAGGCAACGCATGCAAAGCTCGCTTCTGCCAGAAAATGCACGCATGCACTTGGACTAGCGTGACGAATTCATCTGCGCAAAGTAAGTAATTGGCTAGCTTAGCCATCGTCCCCGATCCCAAAATTGTGAGCGCCATATTCGCACGATGGCAACAAGTGGAAGCTAAGTGCACATATGCCAGACAAAAGCTGGCTATAACCCGGGCACTCGTGCACTCACCAGCGCTGCTTGAAAAGTCGCCGACGAGCACCTTGAAGCAAGTGCGGCCGCCTCTCCCCCGACGCCACGGCGACTTCTTCTTCCCTCCCGCCCCCGGCATCGATCCCTCCTATAAAGCTTCTCCAACTCTCACTGCTCGTGCGCCGATCGATCATGCACGGCATGCTCACGCAGCAGCAGCAGTGGTGAGCCGCTGAGCAGCGGCCAGCCCCACGCCGAGGGAGAGCGAGGGCTGGCGCGGGGGCGGAAAAGGAAAGAGACGCGGAGAGCTCGCTTTTTGAGGCGGGGGCCTGCCAGTTTTCTTGGCCGTCGCCGATCGATCACACATTCGCACACTCATCACCATCAGCAGCACGTCGCGTCCCGCTCGCCCGCCAGCCGGGCCGCGCCGAGTTGGATGATAATCGGCCCAAACCCCCGATATCGCGGGGGGGTGGACGCTCGGGCGCCCGTGGACGGGGACAGAGGGGCGGTCGCTGCCATGTGGGGCCCATCAGCGCGTTAGCTGTTAAGCGGGCCACCTGTCTGTGACAGGTAGCTGGTACCGCCCGTTCCGTGGGGCCGGTGAATTGCTGCATACACACGCTAGTGGTTCTAATCTAATTTTTCGATAGTACTCACCAGCAGGCGCGGCTGCTCATTGAAAAACCATGCTACATGGTTGATGCATGGGTTGTGAATAATGATAAACATGTGCGATGGCTATTTACTTCGTGCTAATTCATATAGTAATAATGTGCTTTCTTTATGTACAAATATGCTCCGATATCAGTGAAATATCGGATACTGTATATCGCCGACGAGGACGTTGTAATGACACCATAATATGGCGTGATGCGTTCCACAATATAACTCCCTCCGTCCAAAAAAAAAGCACAAACCCTGATTTCCGTGTCCAATATTTAACCGTCCGTCTTATTTGGAAAAATTTTTTTTTTAAAAAATTATAAAAGACAAGTTCACGCATTAAATAATTAATATGTTTTACATCTAACAATAATGAAAAAATACGAATTATAAAAAAATTTCATATAAGACGGAACAGGTCAAAGTTGGACAGCAAACACCCAGGGTTTGCCGTGGGTTTTGTTTTTTTTTTTGGAGACGTGAAGGGAGTAAGCCATCATAACATATACTGTTGTCACATGAAAGCGTGCCTGAGGCATCATGATATCACTGTGTAAGAGCTCACCTTTTTTTTGGATGGAAGTGTATATTTCAATTTGTTGTCACATCAAAAGCATACCACCTATCATTGGTGGTAAAAAAAATTGATCAGAGCAAAAGTGCCAATAATGGAGGTTATGCAGTGGTTTTCCTAGAGTTGAATAAAGGTTAGGTTAAACAGGTTGTCCACCTCTTGTTCATAGTAGATCGTTGATGCTTAATCCTTCATAGACCATTTTTTCTCAACTAAGATTTTCATTTTCAGTGCCCTCTAAGTCTTAAATAAAACTTTTAAACTAATTTCTACCAAGTAACTTGATCACAACATGACAAAAGACCATCTATTTGAAGAAAGACCACATATGTCGTCGTACCAATATGCATGTAGTACTAGTACCTTTCTTTTTCCAATGTTAGAAATAGTGTAGTACATTCGTACGGGTGGCCGAAATTGCAACAGTTCCATTTCTGTCTCCTTTATCTCACTTTATCTAATCTAATTTGATGTAGCTGTAGCTAGGTCCCTGTTCAATCAAATGGAATTTGCTCTTCAGATCTTCTCGGTGATTGTTCTCAACTTTAGAAGCTACATTAAGTGAAGAATCGGGGCCAGCAGCCCAGCACCAGCACAGTGTCAATCGGATGGACGTAATTTTAACACCCTCCAAAGAGAACCTGGTCATGTACTATAAAATCACATTGGATCTTTGCTTTTGGAAACATGCTGTGGCCAAAGCCATTTCAAGCAATGCCCCCCTACTATGAATGCCAGCTTTTCCCAATGGTTCCTGTCTGGGCATCGCACTCACGACCCCCGGGAGAATCTTTTCTGGTGTCTGCACCAAAGAACCAAACATGCATACGGCCAAGTACGTGCAGAAAACAATAGCAAATGTAGCAAGAGCATCGAGGTGAACATAGAAACAGTACCGAGAAAGGAACTGTAGAAACTTTATTTCAGATTTATCATTTATTACCCATCCCTAGGACGGTAACATTCTTGTGATGAAAATACGAATGCCCGTGCTTAAGGTAACTGGATACAAGGAACTTCACATCACGTTGAAAAGGAAATATTACAATACAGGCATGAACGACACGGGGAAAAAAGGGCTTGAACTAACTCCGGTGGACTCATCAGAATTACAGCGTGCAGTACTGAACAAGTAGTAAGATTTTGCAGGAAACAGTTCATAGATATACATGACTGGAATAGATCCGGATACCGGATGACCAGATTCACCGGTAGTTGCGGTAAAGTGGGCTGTACATGCAGCTCTCTGCATACTTAACCAGGTCCTTTGGCCGAGGGCGCCTACTTGCCAAACCTACAGTCAGGAAGAACAAGTGATAAGCAAGCTGTAAAAAGGAACCATGGACTTATCTTTGAGGAAGTGAAGATAAATTAGGATGCTGACCAAGTTCATATGCCTTTGCTGCAACGTTGGCTGCAATGTGGGCAGAGATCTTTCTGATGTTTGAGAAGGGAGGATAAGTGAGGCCCTTGTCGAAATTCTCTTGTGTGACCTGCTGAGCCAGTGCTTCCGCTGTACCAGGATCAGAATGTATCGTCAGTGTTAACTTGCCAGTTCAACATATATGCCAAAGAAGATCTAAGGATGAATCAATCCGCAGAATTACGCTAGAAGGGATTCATTCAAATAATTCATTACAGCTTGCTTATCACTTGTTCTTCCTGACTGTAGGATCAGAATGAATTATTTGAATGAATTCCTTCTCTACTCTTACCACCTAATTTTGTGACTGATTTGGACTAATGCAAATAGTACTGCATCGAGAACAATGTAATCACGGTAAAAAGAAAAGGTACTTGTGGCATTAGTTATATAGTATGGAGCACTTACAAGCTGCAAGAAGCATGTCATCATGAACACGGATTGCACCAGACATCACCACACCAAGGCCAAACCCTGGGAAGATGTAGGCGTTGTTTGCCTGTATGACAGACCATGATCGTATTTTTTAGTCCAGAACAGTTGAAACTGATAAAATCTTTGCAATAAAATCGATGGTGTTTATTGTTAAGACCTGGCCAGGCACGTGTATCTTGCCATCATACTCCACCGGATCAAATGGACTTCCACTTGCAAACACCGCGCGGCCCTGTTATTTCAGATTGTTATAACAGAATTATTGAGAAGCCACTAGGATAACAAATTTCGAGAAGAAGAAAAAGAGAAGCGTATTACTGATAGCGATCAGACCTGCTCCATGTGCCTACGACTCGTTCACGGCGTGCAGTCAGACGAATGTTGGGTTGGACAAGGCAAAAATGAACAGGCCTCTAGAATTTGTGCAAAAAAAAAAACATCAGCTGCTAACTCAGTGTTCAACAGACTCAAAAATATAAATTGACATGTGAAATTTACCTCTCATTAAATGAGGGAAAATGGCTTCAACAACCCCTCTGAAGTGAAAGTTTGCCCCTTTCCAGATGTGCCAATCACAATACTGTTGGTTGATAGTTGGAAGAGCATTTGAGTTAGAATAGAGCCTTTCATAGTTATTCCATATGAAATGCAATGAATTTTTACATGGTGTATCTCATACTTTGACTGCATCTTAACGAGCATTTTCCAACAGTTCATGCTCATGCCCATGGTTCTTGAAGTGTTAAGGTCTCTTTCGTGCAACTGACAATCAAGCCGACTTCAATGTATTTTAACATCCACAGTTAGCAAGTAGGAACAAATAAAGTTCAACCCAAACAGTTAAATTAAGCAAGGAGATCTGTTCTTTTCAACCTTGTGAAATAACAAGCGCCATATTTCTTGCGGCACTCCTCAATTGGTCTTTGGCCTGCATGTGCAAAATAATTATTATCATATAATATGTGTAACAAGCCAGCAAATGCCCCCCCCCCACCCCCCCCAAAAAAAAAAAAGAAAAAAATGCATCACCTGTCTTGATATCTCGGAGACTATAAGTTCTGCAATGCCTGTCCCAGCCGCAAGCACAAAATGAAGATCATTGTTTGGGAGAAAATGTAAGTCAAATCTATATCGATGAATACAACAGTCAATTAAATGCCATTGAGAAGTACATGCCACAAATATATTGTGTAATATCTATATAGCTCAAATGAAAAAATTATAATAGGTTAGAAAAATGGAAAACTCATCCTGATAGAATAAGCATAATACAGTATTTTAAATACAAAATTGCACATAACGTAGCACAAAGATCACCAGCACCAACTATAAAATGATGAAATGTCGAGTAAAGAAGCAGATAACTACACTAAGATAGACTCTGAATGTACAATGTGCATGTGACAGTCATTTTTTTTTTAAACAGAGTAGTAGTTCTAAACGAGAGATCTTGAAACCAAGAAGCTCTTTAATAATACCTTACCGCGTCATTACTCTAAACCGTATCATAAGGTGATGATTGATCCTTTGTTCTGAGCACCTCTATTGTATTGTTTGTGCGACCAAACTTACCCATGCTAAACAGTTTTTCAACTGAGTATGTCTTTGACAGAATATATGTACTTACAAGCCCATAAAGCCATATCTCCCCAGTATCGTGCCTTTCTAAAACCATATCTATTTCCGGCACAATTACCAAAGACCCTGCACTCCATTATTTTCTTTTTCTGCCGACCATTACTGCCTACGATTCAGAAGTCATATTTGCCCAACCCATACCTACTCCCCCGATAATAACAAGTCGGACACCATTCCAGAATCCATTTTCAGCATTTGAAGTAGGTGACTCTCATGTCCTGCAGACAATGACTCACTTTCACCTTTCATACTGGTAGATAAAATATCTGTAATTCTGAGGGAAATTGAGAAAGTTGATTTGGGCGAGTTTTCCGGCCTTAACACACCCAAATAACAAGCCTTGTCCAATTATATCCTACAAAGGAAAGGCCCACCACGATTTGCGCATAACAGGAATCCAGTTACATTATGTGTAAATTTTGCATCTGTCCATGTGAAACAGGCCTGAAGTTAGAGCAGGAGGCAATATCACTGCCCAGAGATTCTTACAACGGCTTGCATACTGT
Source organism: Oryza longistaminata (assembly GCA_009805545.1). Taxonomy (NCBI): domain Eukaryota; kingdom Viridiplantae; phylum Streptophyta; class Magnoliopsida; order Poales; family Poaceae; genus Oryza; species Oryza longistaminata. The sequence continues at coordinate 19,090 of WNHE01000747.1, forward strand.
CATACGAATTCTGCTGAGGGCATCATACCCACTGACGGCATTGGAGTCGTTACCCATGCATTAGAGATACTTGGAGCCTGTCAGACCTATACCCACGCTAGTTATGAGAGTTAGGAAGAAACCAATGACTTATATTCGTCGCCTAACCATAAAACTATACGTGCATAATCACAATATAATATCATGATGCTAAGTATAGGCATAAGAGATGTACAAAAAAAAAAGCACTTCATGGAATGGGTATTGGGTAGATTGTGCAGATCCGGGTAGTAGTGGAAGATTCCAAGGAATGTTTACATACTGTTTAAACCTCGTACTGTACAGTAACGCCTTTCTAAGAAATTTTTCAAGCTAGTGGATGGATACCAGGACCTCTAGTCCGCACGACCCCCTCTAACGAAGAAAAAGTAATTTTCGCAAGGCGACAAAAGGATTTTTGCAAGCAGAGGGAGTTAGACCGCTTGTAAGCAGCCAACGGAAACCGGGTGAAAATCAAAAAAAAACGAATTTTCGCAGGATCGGAGAGAGAGGCAGACAACCCGCACTGCGAAGAATCCATAAATACGAACAAGAAAAGAAGTCAACCGGGACGGCAGGCTCCTTGCCGCCCGCCTACGCCGCCCGCCGCCCGCCGCACTCCTGTCCGGCCGACTTCTGGCCGAGCGAGGGGAGCCGCGCCCCGCGCCGTCGTTGTCAGCCACGCCGCAAAAACACCCGCGCCGCGTAAGGTCGCCCCGCCGGCCACCCTCTCCCATCCCCTCGTTGCCCCTGGTAATCCTCGGGGAAGGGACAGGAAGCACGCCCGCCTTGCGGATCGACACGTCGTCTCCCCGCACAAACCGCCACCAACGTAACCCACCCGTCGTGTCGTCGCCAGCCGCCGGCCTCTCCCCCTCCCTCCTCCGGCCAGATCTGGGAGGCAGGGGGAAAGGGGAAAAACCGCCGCCGCCGCCGCCGCCCCCGCGCCAGCCCCGCTGGCCGACGCCGAGAGATCATGCGCGCTCGCCGCTTCAGCCCCCCTCCCTCCTCCGCCCAGACCTGAGAGAAAGAGGCCACGCGCCACAAGCCAAGACGGCAAGGAGCGCTGCCCGCCCGTGCGTCGCCCTTCTCGCCTACACGAATTACGCCACCCCGCGTCAGGCCGGGGCAGAGGAGAGAGAGTGAAGAGCAGGAGAGAGAGGAAGAAGGCTGGTGAAGGGAGGGGATGGAGATGTAGCGTGTAGAGTTGATGGGAGGGGAATGCGGCGACGCGATGTAGGTGCGAGGTAGGGGGAGCGTGATGGAGTGGAAGACTGTAGAAAAAATCAAACCACCTACACAATCATATTTATAATTTAAGATACCAATATTTTGCGAGGCGACCACTTAAGTTGGGCGGCCTGATTTTCGCAGAAGGGGACCCGACGCATTTTCAACCACCTGCCAGAATATAGTGAATTTTCTTGTTAAGGATTTGCTACAAGCAGCGGTACATTAGGCCTTTTAAAGAGTCATGTCACGGTCTATATCGATTATACATGAACCCCTACGTCGGACAGAAATGCATTTTCCTAGTCCACCCCCGAATCGGAGGAGGGAGCTCCCCCTCTGTCGAAATTGAGGGATACTGTCCCCATGAGTTACTCCCGTCTCCGCTTTGCGCACTGCGTTGCCGCTCGGTCGAGTTGTGTTGCCATCCACCACCGGACCGAGACGGGACGTCCCTGTGGAGGGGCAACAATATCCGTGTTTTTCTTTTTTCTTTTCTTTCTCTTCTTTGAACACGGGCGGACGCGGGGACACGTACCCAGCGTGAACCGCCCGAATGCGAGCCAAGCCAGGAACATAGCGTGTCTTAATGCGTTAAAGCGGTTCGCGCAGGCGGAAAGGCCAGTGGCCGCCGATCACGCCGAAGGGGTTAGGATTCACACACATTTCTTTCTTTGTGGTCCATTTTTTCCGCTTCCTCTTCCACGTTCTTCACACGGTATGTTATTCATTTCTCCACAGTTTACCTTTTTTTACCCCGGGATGTCCCCAGTAGAGTAAGCCGTAAACTATCCAAACAGCTACGTATTATTTTAATCACAGTCCCCAGCTTTTTCCCCTGATTTTATTTTTCTATAGGTTCTTTTTTATAACAGACATTTTCTGTTATGATAAATCAAGCTTATACTCGACGTCAAGACCTTTTTATTATTGATAAAGTAAATATATGTTAGACTTTATCGTAATATAAAACTTTTTTATTGTAGACTTTAGTGCGTATAATTAAATTATATATCATTTAGATTTTTATGATAAACCTTTTTATTTTGTCATTACTAATTAATTTGAATTAATAGTCAAGGAGTTATATATGCACATAGAATAAGGGCCAGAAAGGTGTTATGGTACATAAATTATCAAATACGCATAAAAACTAAAAAACAAGTTGATCTAATTGCAACCGCGAGAATCAAAATATATTTCTTTTATAGAAGCAACCATAGATCAGTAAATCCCAAACAAAATCTGGAAAAAGAACAAGGAAGAATTTAAAAAGTATGTGCTCTTAGGATAGAACAACAACGAGGCAAATTTCAAGAGAAGTGAGTGGAAAAAGTGCTAAATATGATTAACAAGCATATGTGGTGACTTAGAGAGTTTGATATTCTATTTAGTTCTGCTAAAATATCCTAATGATTCTTTGCTGCCAGCGCCTTGGTTCGGTTACGTCACGGAGATAATGACAAGTTAGCACATATCACAACCTGTTCGTGAGATCTCTGAAACATCGGGTGCAGACTAGACACATGTCCCCCCCTTAGTAGGATACTCTACTATTCTAAACTTGCTTTACACTGTCTCAAAAGGGTCAAGTAGTGGCTTTCTTTGGCGATTTAAGATGAGAAAGAGAGGTCGACATAAGCATTGTGCCGTTGAGAGAAAACAAATGATAATGACATACACATAAGTTCATCTGTCTCGTACACATTTTTAATGTGAAATGACATGAACGAGTCAACACCAAAAGCAAAACATCCGTAAACAGTGAGGCCAGGAATTATGCCTTCAATTTGAGGAAGAAATCTTCCACCCCAAAAAAACCCCAAGATTAAAAATTACTCGAGGAAAACTGGAATTTACAACAGAAAGTATTTCTATCTTTATACAATGGAAATATTAAAACACAACTTTTACTCCCAATTAAGCATGACCACAATCATCTTGTTATAATTTAAAGTTTTTATGATTGATACCCAGCACCGACCAAGCTAAAAATAAAATTCGATGTAAAGACGAGCGCCAAGACCACAACCAACCCAGAAATTGAAGATAAGTGAATTTAATATATCAAGTCATTTGAAGAATTCTACTATCATAAAATCTCTACGACCCCATAAAAATTGAACGTGTACAACAAACCCTGCCTGACCTATTCTGTAGCCCTCCAAAGTAGTGGCCCTCATTTTGTCTTAAGCCACTTAGTATAGTGCGCATATAGTATAACTCTTTGTGTTCTCTTCTACACTTGAAGTTATCCCAGAATCCGACACTATAATTATAAGATTTAGTTTTCTGATTTACTGAAGTTTCATCAACACCCATATCATTTACTACTCGAGTCACGTACATCGCCCGCCTATCAAAATGATTTATTTGTTAACTTTAATATTCGACACCCAACTATCAATCTCAAACATAGTTGATATTTAATGTGTTTTTAAAGAGATAGAAAGCACCACCAAACAAAACGCCACGTACTCATTGGTCGAAGATGAATGGGTTAAGGTTACAGAGGCGAAGAAAATGCCACGACCAAGGTTGAAAGGGAAAGAAACGAATTAATTCCGTACAGTATTAACTAAAGGGAGGGAATATCTTATGTGATGGAACGACGACAACGCAAGGGGGAGGCCAACAGCCAGGCCTAAAGAGCGGAGTCAGCGCTGGACACAGGCCCAGGAACGATAACGCGGCAGGCTCACTTGGCCTCACCACGCAGGCTTGTACTGGGCACCGCGTCCATGCACACTCTCTATGGTCAAAGTTCAGGGTCTAACGAAACAACTGTGAAATGGCACTATGTACGACGGTCAAAGACCAGAGACTTTGACTGTCACTGCCTTTTGCTTCCAAACACATTGCGGATACAGAAGCACATCCTCTGGATACATAAATCGCGCATATAATGCTGCGCTTATTAACTACTAATACCCGAGTGCGAGTTCTAACGCCAGCGATAGAGGCACATAACTTAAACTTTATGAAATTTTACTGTAAAATATTCAATTAAACTATTTTATATTTTAATAATTAAAGCTCATAATCATATGTTGTAAACACGATCATTTACGTAATTACCAATAATCCTTCTACTATTTTTGGAGCGTGAGTGCGTTCCAAGAGAAAGAAACCACCCCACCCAAAGCATCTGTTTGCTACCGGCATACAGCCAAACATTAAAAACCACTAACATGCATAGTCTTCTCCCGTCTTACTATAGCTAGCTACTTAGGAATCCTGCATTTTAAGAGTAAGATCTTGATATGACCATATTCTCTTATCTCTCTTCCTGCGCGTAAAAATCTGCGGACAAACGTCGCTTACTTATCAATCATTCTCCTAATCTAGATTTAATTTTTTCACTCTCCATAAATATAATGCTACAGTGTTCGCTTCAGATTAGGACCATAAATGCCTGAACCATTTTAGAACAGCGAAAACTACCCTATCTGATTCTGAGGAAAAGCCTTGCAAAACAGTGTTAAAAAGAGCTCATCACTCATAATCAGTAGCCACTAACCGGAATCCTCCGCGCTGGTCAGAACCTAAGCATGTTGATCTGTGCTTACTAGCGTCCTAAACCCAAGGATCGTAGACCCCTATCTCAGTCAATGTAATGATAATATGCCAAGAAGTACCCCAGCCAAATCCTGAGAGAAAATTAGATCCCCGAGTTGCATTGCCACAAACAACACAGAGAAAGGACCACAGTGTGTTAAAGATGCATCCAACCAGTAGTCCGTTCAAATCACCCCATATAGCCTTGTCCACTATTGTTCCCATCCCCCCATCATCTCCCAAAAGGACCCAGGGGCTCAGCAAGGCGCAAACCCATAGCCAAAGGATGCGCTGTATTCTTCCCCTTTATGTGAAGAGGATCACAACTTGACAGCTTCAACTCATGACTATTAGGACCCTGAAAAAGACTCCTTTCTGGTCAAAAGACCTGCGAGGGTGACCGATTGTATGGTCAATGAAGGACGGCGTCCTGGTCAAAGCAAAAGGCGAAGACAACCGTGACCCATTATTGTGAGCTGTAGAATCTCCCACAGGGACTAGCTGCTTAACCCCATGTCCCCATGGGATCCGCCTGGAACCAGGACTAGGAAGCGGCAAAACACTCAGCCCTATCACTTTGCGTTGGTGGCTTAAAGACAACATGGTAGCATCTCGACGCTCAGGCTGCATTATCACAATTATCATCGATATGACACGCAATACCAGAGGGTCATGGTCGTTCTCTTCCCACGAACCTGAGAATCTCTGACCATCCTGCGTCGAATTCGTTGGGACCCAGAGTGCCACCGCAGCATGGGTTAATCTTCTTCCAACTTGCCTACTTCCAGTACCTTGTCTTTCTAATGAAGATTTCTAACGCTTATATTTCAACAGATGTATCCTGGCTTCACGGTTGTCGTCTCTCGAAATCGTTGACATGAGCACTGGACATACTCCAGTGCTAGGTCGTAGAACTGAGATTTCGGAGGTGTCGTGAACCAAGCTGCCCCATTCTCTTAGATTTCATTCTTCCCAGTCTGTATGCTGCTCGCCGGCCTTAGACAGCAGCGTCCGATCTTATACCATACAACAATCCTACAAATCTCTTGAGAAACTTTGGAGCATACATTTAACAACATTCAACAAGAGGGATCGCACCCAATGGTTTGGTAATTTAACTAGCCTTAAAAAATCTAAGATCTCAACATGATAGTGGTTTCTATGGACCATTTTCCTATGAATTAACAACAATCGCCCTCAATCGCTTGGCTGTTATTGTATGTATATCATCTTTACGCAATAATCTTGTGGGAAATGAATACCTGCTAACTTGAAGAACTTATGATAACTTGAGAAATTTGCCCGCTGTTGGAACCAACGGAGATCAATGAATAATTAAACAGAAATATCAATTAGATTGCCTATTATGCTCATGGAATAAGTTACAATAGTATGCTTTCTAACTCGAAACGTCAACTTGAGACTGACAAGCGAGACTTACCAACACGATCTGATAGAACCCTGGGGCCAATTGAGCAGTGCTGTTGAGATTCTCTATTATAACAGATCTCACCAATGTCCTCGATTCCGCTCTGGAGAGAGCCTGCTGGAGTAAAATCTTGACAAAATTGGGATCTCCAAGTACCAACAATCTAGTATGTGGCGTCATACATGAAGGACCAGTTTATCAGGCCTAAGAATAGTCTAGGATTTGTATGTCCAGGTTCCTGTTCTATTTTGCTTAACCTCAACGATAAGCCATCACGTTGTATCTCTTATGTGCTCTTCAGTTATGCAGATGAATCATAATTGAACTTCTGTCCCTGTGTCAGTTAAGGCCTAAATCCCAACTTGGCTTCAGATTATCTTAAACACATGTAGACAATCTTGATAATCTCAAACGACAAGGCATATCAGACAAGTTCTTGACTGGTTTGGAAATCAGTGTCTGCGGTTCAGGTATGTACGACGGAAGTGTAAATGACGAGCACCATAATTCATGTAGATTCTTGATTGGAGTGCCCTTCACATCTACATGAGAACATCTTAATGATCGCAGGAGTCTAAGTGAGGTTAAGTGTCGTAGGTACCCAACGCCTTCCTTGTCCAGTCTAACATGCTTAGAACGATCTTCAAAAGCAACATTATGCGTGCCCAACCATGAGACATAGGAGCTCCAGTCCAAGTATCACTTTTTCTGTATGGAAACCTCCCTCTCGGCTTTCTGCTTCATATTCGCGATCTTGATTTTGCAAATGCGGGAGTCTCGTGGGAGCTGTGGAATGATATCTGAGGCTACTCTCTTTTTTGTGCGGAAATTCAAGACATCCGCCCAAACTCCACATGTATGAATATTATCGAATAAGCTTAAGAAACGGAATAATAGTCTTCAGGGACAGTTTTCCTTGCGTTCGGTTTAGAACTGCAAAAACCTTGTTTAGTGTTGTATGCTGAAGAAATGCGAGGATGTCTACGCTGAGGGACACTGCCTTACATGGATTGGGTGGAAAAAGTTACCTTCTTGTAAGTGTCATTCTATGAACGGAGCTGGTTTTTCTACATTATGGCATTTAGATGGATATATTCACAATTTAACTAAATACAAGCTCTAGTGGCTCTTCAATATTTAGACCTTGCACCGTAAACTATTTGCAGAAATAGGCATACCGAATTCTTTAGCAACATTACATGAGGATTGAACACTCGAGGAGGCAGAGATGAAAGGAAGAGAGATTTTCCCGGCCCCTATTAGATATAGGAATAACCAGATATAAAGATATTAGGAATGGTGGATGTATATTGAGAAGCCATAACTTGAGTCACAGAGAAGTCAACAACCCGACATTCTCATACTGCAAGAAGAACATCCAATTGTATACAATGTGAAACAATTGAGTTTATCAAGCAACTCCAATCGGCGTACTAGAAGAGATTCCTGATAGTGAGACGTGCTTATCAAGTTTGGTTGCTCATGACAAACTTTAGTAGTGGTATGTCATATATACAACCTTCCTATAGAGAAGACTTGCGTTCCATTGTCAGCAAACGGTGAGAGTCCCTCGATTATGTCACACAATGTTGCTTTTTGGTGAGATTCCCAGCAGCTGTTAACATCTTACCCCTACTGAGGCAGCATGCAATTTGTTTCCTACAACAATCTTGTTGCTAGGAAAATTGTCAGTAAGGAGAATCAACTCGACGTTCTTGAATGACCCGTGTGTCTATAGTAGTCTTGGAAACTAATCCCCGGGTCTCTTGGGCTCCCTCTACCCAAAAACTGTTTCTAATAGGAACTGTGGACAACTTGTTCCTATTGTCCGCGCCCTCCCGCGGTCTG
>WNHE01000424.1:0-13838 GCA_009805545.1 Oryza longistaminata
TCAACTTCCTCAACGGCGATAGCCACGCTTCTTGCTCGGCGCCTCCCCCTGGACTGCGATCCGTTTCGACCTCCCCGCTTCGATGGCGTTGACCTTCCAAGGGTGTGAAGATCCTCTGACACCTCGTGCTTCGACAGCGAAGCGAGGTTTGGTAGAATGTCCTTCTGGAAATCTTTCTTCTGGGGACGTTTTCGTGCTCGGCCTCTTCGAGGTTTTGTCTGAAGCAGTGAAGCTGCAACAGAGCCATGGTCTTCATTGCTCTTATGCTCTACTGGTGTTTTCGGTGTTGAGTAGAGCTCATAGACTTTGGTTTCTTCTAGCTGCAGTGTCAAAGCTTCAAATTCATCATCGCTGTCACTTTCGCTACTACAGACCACTGCATCCTCCTTCGATGCAATAGCGAGGTCAGCGAACCAATGCAAAATGTCAGCAAGGGGAGACCCTGCTTGAAAGACATCTTTACACAAGGCTACTAGGCTCTCTGCTGCAGTTCTAGCAAGAGAGTCCTCAGAAGGATCATCTGGTTGCTGAGGAACAGTGCCACCTTCTGACTGATGGACATCAATGTCTGGCTCATCCATGGAAGGCGCGGCATTGAGGTCAATGAGATTCCTCGCATTTGCATCATCTTTCTTGTGCATTTCCATGTCAGCTTCGCGCTTGATCAATGGTTCGGTGTTTCTTTCAGCGGCTGCATTGATAGGGAAACCGAGTACTCTTGTGCTACCTTCTGAATAAACTGTGGAACCTAATGAAATCTGGGATTGGCCATTTGCACAACTTGGTTGCACTTGTGACTTCATCAGATCTACAGGGTCCTTCCTGAGACAAGATATATCAACCGGTGAATTCTCACTTCCCTGTTCCTGAATAGCAGTGACATCTTGAGGGGTATCATTCAGATTCACACCATGGAGTGGGGAATGCTTTTGATATTGAGGTTCTCCTGGAAACTTTGAAGAACGTTGGTTATGATAATGATTAGTTGCCATTGGAGTATTGATAGAATCCACTGAGAAGCCGTTGAAGAAACCATTCTGAGCAAAGGGCGTGTAAACAGAACCATAGTAACCATTAGCAGTGTAACTTGTGTTGCTGCTTTGCCACGGGGACTTGACTGCAGCGTTGGAGCTGGTCGGTGCGTCGATTAGTTGATTGAAGGGATTACATCTAGGCAGGTAATGCACAGCAGAGAAATTAATACCATTTGGCTCTTGTTTGAACCATCCCATGCTGACATTTTGATCTGGAAAAGAAGAGTAAAATATGCTCAATGTGCATTTGATGGCTACATATTGATTCAAGGCATAAAGCTAAAAAAAACAAGTTAGGAATCTTACAATCTGTTTTATTGTTGAATGAACTGTTACGCTTTACTTCCTCATTTGCACCAAAAAAGTTTGAACCAGATGCTTCACCAATACGCTTTTCTTTCATGGTGTCTTCCAAACTTAGGTGGTTCAGGTTCACCCTGCCCGATGAATAACGTTGGCTTTGAGAAGTGGAGGTTCCCACACCAAGGAAGTCTGGCATTTTCATGCTAGAAGACTCTTCCACTGCTTTATTTAAAACGTTTACTGTAGAGACATGTTGAGGATGTAAACCAGCGATCCAGCTCTTCTCCATGTGTGAAGAGCCCTCGCTATTTCCGACGTTGAGCTTAACAATCCCACCAACAACGGAGCCATTTATTCTTGGCAAAATCTTTGCAGGCTTCTCCTCTAGTATTTCCACATCATCATCGTCGTCGTCGTCATCATCGGCATACGCATCAGCTGGAAGCTGAAGGTCCAACATTTTCTTTGTGGACCTGCCATTATTATTATTCATCAAAGGAGCTCCATTTCGACCATACTCCGATCCCTTAGCAAAATTTATAGATGATTGCTTAATATCATTTCCAGATGTAGGAGGCATAACTTGCCAGGCTCTTTTTACATCCCGTGATGTTGCCTGTGATGAATAAGACCTTGCTTGTAACATGTCTGCAGATCTAGGATATCCATTGCACTCTTCTCTTTGGAATTGTGCCATTAGGTCCTTCTGAGTTTTATACAATCGATGAAGCTCATATACCTGTACAGATGTTAGATAGTAAAGGAAATAAGAGATAATTTTAACTAGAGTATAGAAACGTAAAAAAAAAACAGCAAAATTTATATACTAAATCGATCCTGAAGCTCGTGGTATCATCAAAATTTACCTGTTTCCGGAATGTTGCTTCATGCACCAGCATTGTCCGCTTTAGCATTTCCTTATCATAATCTGGAGACGCATTCGCGGTTGTTATTGTGAAACTGTCACTAACATGCCCGCTGGGTTTACTCTCCTCATGATACGACAACCAATTGCCGTTGGAATTTACACTAGAATCTGCCATGGTGAAGTATCCTGGAAGATAAGTCTTGCTTTCAACTTTTGTTCCCATCCCTGGCACATATAAACAACATTCTGGGTCACTGAGAGATCATTCACATCTACCACACTTACAAGGACATGAAAAAAATAAAAATCACACAAGCAGGGTTCTACTTGCAGGGTAGCTTGGTATGTATGATTTGATATACATACTGGATCATTACAGTCGATGAAACTAGACATCGCCCAACCAAGTCCCAATCAAACCAAACAGCGTAACCTTTCAACGTGTAGTGCTAAGTAGGCTTGCACCACACAGTAGCGATTTTGTGGAGAGATCATGACCATATTGTACAAAAAGATCAACTTATGCAGTAGTTATGCTTTGGAGCTCAATCTGAAAAAAGCGTCTATATGAACGAAAGCTGAAATGGCCAAACCGAATATTTAACTGAAATTACTACACAAAGCGCCCTAAAGCTATAAACGACATTACTATAATAATGCCGTTTCTGAAGTTTCATTAGCTAGAAGTCATTAAATGATCGTATTTTAACAGTTTTCTACAAAGAGTCAACATAGGAACCGAATAAGTAAAATATCATCATCAATTGGTGCAAGACAATCAATGTGGAACGTAAAAGGTACAATTCACGTTATGTTCTAATCTGAATTTTACAACTTCAGGACCATAATTGTCATGTTCTGCAAACTCGCAAGTCTCAACTAATCCAATATTAATAGCTTCTTATTAAAATGTAGAACAGTAATCTCACAATTCAAATGAAGAACCTCACAGAATCAGTTTTCTCCATCCTATATATATGCAAATATCAGTTATAGTCGCTAGTTCTCTTCCTTATACTAATGAAAGGTGACTCAAATGGCATCTAAGTAAGTTAAGCACTTCAGCCAAATCCTCAGGTTGCACATACAGATAAAACAATTCCATAATTCACATCATCCAAATAAATTCTGAAGCACATGGAACAATCCCTATATTTAGAAGACCAGTACAAAGATTTTATTGTACTTACGAAATGTTCAGATGTAAACCAGTGCAGGAATCAGGATGACAATATCTGCAGACCAAGTCTCCCGTATTGCCAAACTTATCTGTTACGGCCAAGATGCTCCAAAAAAGAGGTCGCCTCAACCTGGAAGAGACCTGAAAATTAGCAAATACGGAAATTATTCCCACATGGAAAACAAAAGAGGATTTCTTGGAAATTCTGGAAACCAATGTGGATAACCAGATTCAGAACAGGGAAGAAAAAAGATTGGAAGTTCCGAGGGGTTCGCGGATTTGCTGGGGACTAAAAAAATCAAAATCTCACCAACCAAATGCATGAAAGAAGATGCAAGAAAACACGGGTAGATTGAATCAAAAATCACACAGAACAAAACACACATCTCAAGAATGCACATCCCTTTTGCTCCCAGATGCAAGAATTGAAAACATTATCCAGACGAACCCAGAAACAAATTCTGAAAACCAAACAGAGATATCTCCTATTACTACTACTTACGATTGTGAAGCGATGGTGGATGAGGAATTCTTCTTCTTCTTCTGCAGCTGCCAAGAAAATCGAAGTGTGACTGCCAAGCCGATTCAGTTCATCTTTATCTAACGCCAGAGGCAGAGGAGAAAGGCCACACACACACACAGAGGTTGCGTCACCAACAAGAGACCTGGAAATTTGGCATTTGCTGCGAGTCAGGACACGGAGAAATGAACGAGAATACGAAATAAATGCCAGGGACCATGAACAAATAAAAATATAGAAAAAAAGCAGAGAGAAGATCAAGAGACCGTGACGCAAACAAGGATCCCAAAGATCAAAATGCCAAAGAAACAAAAAGAAGAAAACCACAGCTTTCCTCAACAATTCATCAAGAACATTCGACCAGGAATCGAAGCGAGAATCAGGAGGCCAGGATCGACAAGAAAGGAACATCTCGACGATCAAAAGCTCCCTCCTTTCCACCAACGGCAAACCAAAAAGAAAAAACCATCCAAGAGAAGAAAAGAAAAAGGAATATATTTATACAAAGAGAAAAGAATTACTAGTTAGTTTCACACAAGCAAAAAATCCAAGAACTGCAACAGGAGGGAGGGAGGGAGGGAACATCCAAGAACAAAGAGAATTCTGTGGACTCAAAGTACTCCTAAACTGAAAGTCTGAAACAAAACAGGAGGCACCACCAACAACAACAGCAGAAGCAGAAGCAGAAGCAGGAACAGCAGCATGAAGAAGCCAAGAACACAACAGGGAGAAGAAGAATTCTCACCTCAACCGTATCACCAGCTGGGCAGGAGGGGGGAGAGAGAGCCTCCAAAATCCAAGAAAAGATTCCAACCTTTCCCCACTTCCTCAAGCCAGGAGACAAGGCCAACCAAACAGACACCAGCAGGACACATATACAATAATAATATATATATCCATTTTCACATGGACAACAACAACAACAACACAAACAATCCTTCCTTGCTAGAGCATGCAAGGAAGAAGAGAAGAAGAAGAAGAAGAGGGGTGAGATGAGAGGAGAAAACCCAGATGCAGATCAGAGAGAGACTAGATAAGGGAGAGCAAATCTCCCATCCTTTTCTTTCTCCCTCCTCCCTTGCAATAAACTCCTCTTCTTCTCTCTCTCTCACTTTCTCTCTCTAGCACTAGCTGCAAAGAAGCCGAGGAGAGGAGCAAAAGACCTTCTTAGAAGAGTGACAGGAAAAGTTTGTCAACTTCTGGTCTTTTTATTCTCTGCCTTCCCCCCCTCTTCACCCCCTTCTTGTTGTATTCCCTCTCAAACTCAAAACAACTTCTTTGGGTTTTTTTTTTCTTTGGTTTGGTGGTGGATGATAGGGAGGGAGGAAAAAACCATCACTTTGCATTGGATTTTGGGGGAAAAGCCTCAAATTTGGGGTTTCTCTGTACCTTTTTCCATTCCTCTTCTCTCTCTCTCTGTGTGTGAGTTCAGTCTATCGGACAATCAGACCTGGGAGATTCTCTTCTCTCTCTATATTGGCTTTCTCTCTCATCTCATTGTGCCTCTGGATTGGAGTATAAAGAAAGGAAAGGAAGGAAGAAAAGATCATAAATGTAGCAGCCCCTCCTGCTACATGCACACCAAACCGCATCCTTGTCCATCGCTGACGGGTGACAAATGGAAGAAAAAACATATTCGCTCCGTACAATGTATTTTGAGTTGTTGTTTAGACTGTTTATCATTCGTCTTATTAAAAAAATTATGCAAATATAAAAAATAAAAAGTTGTGCTTAAAGTACTTTGGATAATAAAGTAAGTAAAAAATAATAATAATAATTCTAAATTTTTTTGAATAAGACGAGTAGTCAAACAATACCAATAAAAATTCAAAATCCCTTATATTATAGGACAGAGAGAGTAATCAATGATGATAATGACACGCTGTTTTCTTCCAAAGCATTTTTTTTCTTCGAATGTTGTTGTTGCTGGTGCCGATGAAAGCGATGCTAGTGAGAGAGAGAGAGAGATTGAGAAAAAAAATGTGATTTTTTTTTGGGTTTCAAGATAGGCATCTCTTGTTACTATTTGGATTGGAACAAGAAAATCTGAACAGGAGTCAAAGAGGCGGTTTCTTGTGAGATCATATTGCTATCGATTTCATTTTTGTTTAGTCTTGAAAAAAAAAGATCATCTTTTTTTGTTTCTAGTGCCTTGTAATGTGGGGGTGCTTTCATGAGGGCATTATGTCATTACTATTATTTAGGTGTGGTGTTGGATTTCAAGGATTTCAAAATGTACTTGTAGCACATTCAATTCTCTAACTGACAGCATGACTCAATTGATGTATTTATATACTATTATTTCTCATCTACTACTACTAATTTCTTTATTAGTCCTTGCACTGTCCCAGTCAATTTCTTCAAGCAAGGACAAAATGCATCTACTCCTAACAAGTATTATTACCACAATTGAATAGGGAGTACCATGCTCTAAATAATTGGATCAAAAGTACAAAAATTCACATCCCAAATTTTCCATGGTGCACACACATTTGGTACTAATCTCTTTGCAAACTTTCAGTACTGTTCATAAAGCATATATATGTTTTCCTTGTACCAAAATAAATAATTGTGCTGATGATCATGTTCTTGTCAGGGGACTAGTAGCATTATGGTGTAGTAGTAGTCCCCCTTTTTATTTCTACTTGTGCATTTCTTAATTCTTGTTTTGTTCCCTCCCAATGGATTTACAAAAAAGGGCTTAAAAGATGGTTGGCAGAGGCACCAGTGGGCCTCACACCTTCTGATTTTTATTTATTTATTTATTTATTTTTTGCTGCTGCTGCTGCTGCTGCAATGGAACCATGGAAGGAAGGAAGGAGCTTGATGCTGTTGTTGTTGTTGTGACACCATAGATGTACAGTTATTACTGCACTAGGAATGGCATGAGCCACCCCATGTGCTGTCTGCTCTCTCACAACCCTAGTAAAGTTCATATCTGAATCCTCAGCTCTCACAAAATTCAGACAAAAAGAAACTCTTTCAGAAAATAAGGCAAGGTTTTGATACAACAATAACAAGGATATAATACTATATTTATGCTTCATTTCAGATAATGAGATATATATGGGAGATGAATTGAACTGGTGATGCTTCATTTCTGTGTGTCTCTGTGACTTGAAGAAAGCACTGTTGCAATTGCAAGGGTTGCAGAAAAGAGAGGGGCTGTGACTGACCAATGACCAGCAGGTTTAGCCAAAACATGGCAACAGAGTGAACAGATAGAGTACTAGTAGTAGTAGGGTTTGGAGTTTGGAGTACAAAGGTGCTCCAGTGGAGGCAAAGATTCCTAATTTCAGATTATTTTTTTTCTGTGGCTGAATTTTTATATTGTTTTTTTCCCTGTGCCAAAGATACTCTTGTGGCAGACAGAAATAGGAGTATAGTAGGGAGGAGAAAACATTGGAAAATGGTTTCATATTCTCATGGCCATCTCTTGTAAATCTACTAGTACTCCTGAATTTACTTCCTGAATTTTAGAGAATCCATTTTTAATGGTGGAATTTACTAGGAGTATTACTACTATAAAACAATTAGGAAAGGGAGTGGAGAGATCTGAAATTTGACAAGTTCCCTGTTACCTTGCTATGGTCTAACCTATGAACAAAAAATCTAGAACAATTTGAAATGAGGAGAAATCACAAGCAACAAGGACACAATTATTGACCATGTCCTAGCATTAGTCAACTACTGATAACCATTTTGGAAAAAGGTGACTATATGATCATCTTGTATTAGTGGTTTGCATCAGAGACCAATGGTCAGTGACAGTGGGCCTATGTTCATCCTCAACAATTGTATGATTACATAGCGTTAATCCCTAGATTTGTGCTATTTCAGTCGTTGAATTTCGGAATTGCCATTTGTAATGCATAGAATAGATTAATTAAACCACATAACCATACAAATGGGCATATAACTGCATGACGTAAGGGGATTAAAAAAAAAGTCAGATGTGTTTACTGCACTTTGTGAAAGCTGCAATGATGCTCGTCATAGGCCCTGGATCTAAAACCGTACCACTTTGTGACATTATTAATACTAGTTATTTTTACTTTGTGCTTTTTCTCTTGCTACTTTTTCATGTGGTTTTTTTTTTCTGCCACGCCCAGACAAACACAATTTCCATTTCCTTCTGATAAACAATTCAGTTGAAAAGATCCGCATTTTGTTAGTTGTTTTCTTGTTTAACTTTGCTCAGTGTTTGGTGAGTAGCAAAATAGCAACATATTTATGTAGTAAATGCATTTTAAGATAATGGGAATCCCGACCTTTGCCTCAACAAAAACTACAATCAATTATATATTACAATGTTTGTACTGTACCATATAAGACTACGAATAAAACTTGAAAACATGACAAAATACACAATAAATGATAACACTAAGAGGCAACGTTTATTCAGGAACCTAGCCTATGTATCAATAAACCTTCATCCATGGTTGGCAAAAATTTCCTTCACCATCGTTTCTAAACTCCGGCATACGAGCTACTCCCTCCATCCCATAAAAAAACAATATAGTACCGGATATGATACATCCTAGTACTACGAATCTGGATATACTACCATCCAAATTCGTAATAGTAGAATATGTCACATCAGTCTTAGATTCGTATTTTATGGGGACGGAGGGAATACAAATTAGCGAGGCAATAAGCGGATTAATTAGCAGACCCATGTCATGACTCTTCTATATCATCATTATTCATATCAGTGCTAAGTGCTAACAACCCATATCACTTTGGACAAAGGCTACATTACATGTGTGTGTTTTTATTTTGAAATTGCATTTTTCAGATTGTACTTTTGTACTGAGGAATATTTGCTATACATCCAGCCGTGTGCGTTTATTAGATTAGCAAGGAAAATAAGAGCAGGAGCAAGAAATGGGTCCAGTACTGCTGGAAACCTCATAAGTCATAACAAAGGTATGATGTGCATTTAATCCAATGTGGGGTTTCAGAGCATTTGTAAGGTGAGTAGATGATGCCATTGCTTCCAATGTCTCCAATAATACAATCTCTCCAATTATAACCTTAATCACTAGGGAGAAAAACTGTCAAGAGATATTTAGGAGAATACATAATCAATCGCTCACCATCAGTATTAATTGATTGTATTCAAGAACATGATCACAAAGGTGAATAATTAATCCAAAAATCTTCTTTTGTCACAGCTAGATTAACAAATACTACAGTAACAACCAACAGGTTACTAGTTGTAGTACTAGTACTAGAGAATAAAAAATGGAAATAGGTAGGGGGTTGTACTGCAAATTGGGGATTTATTATGTGGGGCTACGTGGATGGGAAAGCACTATTTATGACTTTGTTCTGCCCTCTGTGTGTGTACCTCAAAGTCCTTTTCAACTCTGAGCTCGCAATCTGTTGTTACTTGAGATGGCTCTCCTGTGGACCCACTCTCACTGACAGTGTGGCCCACAGCTCAGAAGCATCCAAGTAGGAGTATATTGTACTACTCCAAGTAATATGTGATGCCTAGAAACACCTGTCTTTTCATTTATTTTCTAGTGCTATATTAATTTGGTGCAAAATGAGGGGTTAACCAATGCTGAGCTCTATTCATATAGGCCGTGTTTAGTTCCAAAATAATTCTTTAAACTTCTAACTTTTCATTACATCAAAACTTTTCTGTACACGTAAACTTTCAACTTTTCCATCACATCGTTCCAATTTCAACCGAACTTTTAATTTTGATGTGAACTAAACACAGCCATAGTTTGAGTGTTAACTGGAGTAGTATAAATCAAATATAAAAAAAATGTTATAGAAGTATAATATCAATGCTATATATGTGTAGCATCATAACCTTTTCCGCATCTTTATACTCCATCCATTCTGAATGCTTTGTTATTGGGCACTATTCACATTTAAACATTGACTACCCATGCATGTTTCATTATATATATATATATACACACACACACACACATATATACATATAAAAATACATGATGGTGTATAAGTGTATTGCATCCTAAATATAAGCATTAAAAGATGGTTTCATTTTAATTCAACCATTCACTCCCTCTGTCCTAAAATATAAGCATTTTTAGCATAGTGCCAAGTCAACTATGTTTAACTTTGACTATTAATAGAAAAAAATTAAAAAGATCAATCATGTAAAATTGATGTTATTAGATTTATCATTAATCAAACTATCATAATATGCAACTCTTTTTATTTAAAACATTTTATTTTTATTGATATTGTTGGTCAAAGTAACATCTCAAATACTGTGACGAAGTAAAAAAAAATACTTATATTTTAGGACGGAGAGAGTAGAAAAATGTTGGTAGTCAAAGTTGAAACATCGACGGACACCAATTACAAGTATTGGGAATAGAGTAGGTATATAAAAACAAGTTTGTTGGTTCGTAACAGTATACTCTAACCCATCATCTTAATTGGGGTGTGTGCATCTTAAACCTCAGGTGGAAAATATATGGGGTGTGTGCCCCACTTATCATAAGTAGTCCATTATTCAGCCAACAAATTTGTTTTAATCTAATTTTTAGCTAACAAAAGTTTAATAATAAGCTATAAATCAACTAAAAGATTATGTGAAGTATAGAGATAAAAGAAAATAAAAGATGTTAACTTCCATGCAAGAGCTAGCAATCACATGGTTTAAGATAAATACATTAATTATATATAGATGCGTGAAAGAGATGGGAGAAAAAATTTATAGACAATCTTATAACTCTTTTATATTATATAAGTTAGCTCTAATATGAACTTATAGTTGATAGTTAACTCTACTATTCAACTTGCTCTAAAACAATGAAAATTATATCCAAGCACGTGCCTACTTCTTTTAATAATGGAATTCAACACAGATTTTGCTTCAAAGAAGCTATATATTCCAATTACTATAACTGTTACAGACAAACAATACTAGTATACTAAACAATGTGCATACCGTTCAACTTTCAACCTATTGCAAAAAAAAACAAAAGAAAAACATGTATTTTATCCATGACAGAAAGAAAGCGAAAGTAATTAATCAAATCAGGAAGCTGGTGTATATTAATCACCATCATGCATGTCACAGTACAAGGTATACATGGACCTGCGTGGAATAGTCGCCGGGATTTATGAAGCAGATTACCAGTGTTTGATGGTAGACTTGTACTAGTCTATTACTCCTATCGAATGGAATTGATATATTCAACTCAAATGGATGTCTTTTTAAGAACGAAATGGGTGTTATTTTGTTTGTTTAAGCATGAACATCCTCTGAAAAAAAAACATGAACATCGAGCTGATTTGACATCCTCGGCCTAAATAATTAGGATTTAAATTAATTTGGAAAAAAACAAAGTACAACTAATTCATAGAAAAGTAATATTGGTTCATGGATAGCAATAGTATTGAACCGAAAGAAATAGGTAAGAAGATAAAAAAACTTGTTTTAAGACAAATTTTAGAGGTTCGAGATAAACTTATTATGAAATGGAGAGAGTAATATCCATTAGAAAACATACAAAGTGTGCTAGTTATTTATGGTTAATTATATCTCTCTCGATGAAAATATTTTTCTAAATAAACTTGACCAGAAAACCCTATGTGTTCGATGAGTTATAGTGATGGCGTTAGTGTGCTCAAGGCTTGATGAGTTTCTATCCTAACGTCTTTTCTTTACGCTGCTTATACTTATAAACTAAAATTCTAAAATAAAATTTAATTTAGAGTTAATTTTATGGTTTTTTCATCGTAGATGTATTTACTATGTATACACCACTTGTTTATTTAATCGCTAAGGCTACACATTTTTTTCTGATAAACCATGCGATAAACATAAGCGAAATGATTGAGTTTTTAACGTGTACAGTTGAAAATTCTTAAATGGTGTACATTTCTTCCAAAACATGCTGAACATTAAAAAAAAGGCTGATGCTTAATGCATAAATGCTACTCTTAAACGGTATGATTTTTTTTTTTAAAAAAAGATTTTACATCTGAATTTCTTATTACAACATTTGCAGTTATAATGGTTAATTCGTGAACTGTAAATTCAAATAATCATCATAAATTAATCATTCGTCTATCCATCCTGTTCAACCATTTCATCAAACAAGCAAGGGACAAGCAGCCAGTCCTAGCAAAAACATGAAGTCATGGTCTTCAGAGAGCATACTAGCATGCAGAGGCTGTCAAGAAGTCGATCATGACGTGACGTCACAGCGAGCGATTCAACAATAATATCTCATGCAAATCAAATCAAACAAAATATCCGTGTCGTTTGCCTCTGCTGACCGGAATTTACTCACACCGAACCTTCCCACCATAAATAAACGCCCGTATACGTGTCTCTTCATTCGATTATTCAACCAGCTGTGGTTCAAAATTTTGAACCCCCCTGTATGGCTTTCGAACGGCCAAAATTTGAGCCCTATCAAACTCAAATTGAATATCGCACTGTTCGAATATCAGATTTGCTCGGAAGATGGAGTATATTTTTAGGATTGGATTCACAATCTGAAAATAAAATATAATTATATGGTAGTTAGGGCATGTTTAGATTGTAGCCAAAATAAACCTTACCAAGTTTTAGCTTGCCAAAATTTTCACAAAATTTTTCTATGTATTGACCAAGTTTGACAACAAACTAAATGTAAATATTTTTTTTGGCAACTTTGCAAAAAAAAGTATGGTTGAAAATAGCATCAAAATGAACAGGCCCTAAGATTTTTGTATTTCTATAGGCTATAGCTGCTTCATTTGGGGATTTTGGGAGGATACGGTTTCCTTGCACCTTTCCCCCATTGCTCAGGAGTAGCAGCTTCTAGTTTTATCCTCTTTTTTCAATCCCTACTGTCCCTTTCTGGTATGTTTGCAAGGGCAGGTCCGGGCCGTTGTGTTGTCTAAGTAAAACTCTATTTCTTCTAATATATTGGCGTGTGTATTTTTTTTGCGTGTTCGCGAAAAAAAGAAAAGATTTTTTATTTTTAGTGGTCCAAAAGGGCAAGATTAAGCAATTGAAAGTGATAAAAAAATACTCTTAAGTGCAAAAAGAATTTAAAGTTGCCGGCATGTATGCATTGTTTATTTGAAGTGTGGCTCATAAGTCATAACCATACCAACTTTAAATTTTGCACTTACGATCAATTATTTTTTCATTGTTGTAAGAGTTTTTTTTTTTTACTGATTGTCGTAAGAGTTATAAATGTCGGTAACTAATTACTCCTACATTACAAATCGATTAACAAATCCTAGATCAACAGCAAATTGTAGCAAAGGAGAATTGGTCGACTGCAAACTTTAGGCTGTTGATCAATCCATTTCGTAGAATTTGCACATCTTCAAACTTCCCAAATTTTGGATTAGTTCAAACTACAACGATGTTAACACTGTATTCTTGCTGGATAATACCACAGGAGAAAGCAGACAAAACAAAGGAATACCGGTACAATATATTATTTTGACATTTTGTACTCTAGCTGCCTCACAGGCTCACAGCTGTCTCAGGGAATGGCAGAATCGTAATAATCTATTTAACGAGGGGCAAATCGGGGGGGCGATGAGCACAAGAAATTCCCTGCGGCCCACCATCCGAGGCGGATCGGTTCCACCGAGAATCTAGGATCACCCGGTATACCTCACCAAAATTACATATTTGCCCTCGTTTCTGTACTTGTGTGTAATCTATCAGTTCTAATGGCCTCAAACACGTGGAGGAGGATGTATTTTGTTCAATTTGCCGGCTGTATGATATGAATCGATTGTGAGGATGATAAGGATTTAATATGGATGTATTGCTAGCTGATTTTACATATGAGAAAAAAAAAT
The DNA here is from genome assembly GCA_009805545.1 of Oryza longistaminata. Lineage (NCBI taxonomy): Eukaryota > Viridiplantae > Streptophyta > Magnoliopsida > Poales > Poaceae > Oryza > Oryza longistaminata. The sequence continues at coordinate 13,719 of WNHE01000424.1, forward strand.
GTTCCTAGGACATGTTGCATTTTGTTTTTTTTTTCCTAAAAGATGATAGATTTGAGATTGTGTGCATAAAAGCCTGTTCGGCTGCAAGGTGCAGCCCGTGCCCACCAACCAGTATCGTTT
>WNHE01000677.1:0-12800 GCA_009805545.1 Oryza longistaminata
GATGTTGGAGATCTGGGTTGCAAGAGAGGCACACGAGCCTGCGGAGAAGGGCCTCCCAACCTTCGTTGGGAAAACTGGATAGTTATTGCCGTAAAGAGCAAATAGATCAGCAGTGCAGGAACTCTAGCAAAGCAAGCTGAAGGTCAAAATTGATGAGAGATATGTGAACTAATTACTCGGTGGCTTCGTTAGGCACACCTTTTTCACCTGCCTCAACTTGGCAGTGGGTTCGTCAGGCGTTCAAACTTGCTGGAAAATTCCCATTGCACAATGACGACTTCAGAAAAGGCCAACTGTCGCAGAGCTGCGTTGGTTCACTGGCAAAAAGAAAAATGCCAAACCGCACGTGTGTTCTCTTTATCAGAAGTATCGATAAATTGATTTCCGCGTCACAAAGCCACAAAAGCCAGTTGATCACTCACTACAAAAACCTATTCCCTGACAAAATCAAGGCAGATACATTAACTCCAACTTATGAGACCTACACTTTCTGGGTGGGTCCTTCTTGCACCATCAATCACACAAAGGAAATGTAATCGAGTCCACCTCCTTGTATCCTAGTTGTGAAAGAATGGCACTTACACCAGAGAATGGGCATTCCCAGATTCGACACACTGTCCCTTTGAGTCCCCCCGAATCTGAAGAAGTAACCATAAATCAAAGTGGAATAAGACCACAAAACGCGGGAAAAAAAAACTACCGTTCATCAAGAAGTTGGAGGTGGTCAAATTTATAAAGTGGGCGAGTGCGGCATGAACCATGTTGGGGACGCATGAGACCGACTGAATTCGCGAACCTCAGCCATCCTTCTCAAATCTCCACTGATTTGGTAGGTCAGCTATTGGCATTTCCATCCCTGAATGTCTAACATACTTTATCCAACTCTCGGCTGTATAGTTTTATTGTCAGGATTCTTGCTTCCTCCTGTAACAAGAAATATAAACTCTAACCATGTTATAAGAGCTCATTTCACACATCTAACTTGAATAAGGCAGCCAAGAACAAAGCACGTGCCTTACGGTATGTGCCATTAGCCAACAACCAGTTGTACTTCTACAGCACACATTCATATTTTTGTTTTATTTTTTATTATTACTTATACTCAGGGGGGTGTGGGGCGGGATTTCCCCACTGAATTTCATCTGCATTTAATTGGAGAAAAGAACGTTCCTGTTACATTGGAATTTAGAATCTGCTAGACCGGGAAGAGAAACACCCTTTCCAAATATCTATACCTCGGAGGGTTTCTATACAGTTCAGGTGTAAAAATTTCAGCAAGGAGGAGTGGAATTTATCTGCATCGATAAACGGCGTGGTGCAGGACATGTATACAATGAATCTTGGTGGCCTTCCCCGGAGAAGACCACATCATGGCCTGTGGTTCCATAGAACCCAATAGAAAAGCGAGAGAATAAACCCTTTTGAACAGTGTCTGTGTGGATGATCGCTGGCGCTTTTAGCTGGAATAGGTATTTATTTCATTGATGATCGGCGTGAAACAGCGTTTTCACCGTTTCGCAATTTGCAGCCCGTCGATTTCTTGTTGGAGTTGTTGGACAAATCGATCAAAGCTCCCATTGTGTATCGAGTCTCGACATTCCATCTCTCTGCATCTCATAGATCTCACCCTCACCCCAAAACTAGCTGTGGCTGCCGTTCCCGCTTTCCGCAAGATTGTTAAATGCACCTTCTCCCCTTCCTTCCGACCGGCATTGCTCCCCTTTGTTTTTTTCTTCAGGCAAGTCTCGAAGCTGATCCTCAACAAGTTTCTGCTCCAGGGTCGTCTTCCTCTTCGTTCGGCTCCCTCGCACTGCGCGTCCGCATCTGCGAATCCCTCCCCCGCCATCGGAAGGCTCAAGGACCTGGCTACACCCGGCTCACCGCTGGAAGCCTCGAACCAAGAATCGCCGGCAAAGGACATTGAGAATCGAGGTGGTGTGCAGGGGAAGCGGGCGGTCCGGATACGCTCGGCGAGAGTTACCTCCAAGGCCGCTTGGCGAGCTCGCTTTCACCGTGACGATGATCCATACGTTGCTGGTAGCGTGGATCCTTGGGGGCGGCTTCCGCTTGTCCTTCGGCTCCGCTGGATCTTCGCGGAGCGAGGAGGGTCCCGCCGGTGCCTCTTGGGTTTAATGAGGGGCTGGTTCTGTTCCTGACGAGGCTACGACATGTCTATCACGAACTTTTCCGGAGATAAAAGTGGGCCTGGTCGTGTCCATTGGACCAAGATGGATGCTTTGGGTGGCAGCAAGATGAGAGTCAAACAGTGTTCCCATATTGACTTTGTGGTCCACCAGCCTTAGCGCCGGAAGAAAGGCCCGTACCACGATTTCCATCGTACTACCTCCTTCGCTTGATACGGACGCTATTAGGATCGTCTGACGGCCACTGAGGCGGTCGCTTGGGCCTCGGAAGATTGGTCGCAGCGACGCCATTGACGGTTACAGAAGAAAAAACGTGATATGTTGTTTGTTGGTTGTCAGAGAAGATGCTCGTTGCATTACTCCCGGTTTCGGCATATATTTGCCTTATAGTTCGTTGTGTTTCGTCGTTTTTTGCTTGTCGTTTGTGGGCTTGTTTACTTCCGGGCTTTACTTGACTTCACCTTTCGCATTGTCAGGTTCAGTACCCACGTTCTCGAAGAGTTCCATCCAGAAGGTGTGCAAACCGTTCTCTGAAAACAAAAACACGAAGCATTAAGATAGGAGTACTGCAAAACAAACCTTCACTTTATTTACACGGTTCATGTTCAGAACAAAGACCACCAATTTCTTGACTAATGCCGAAAATTCGCTGGCTGCAACCTATGAACGAAATGTGTTTGTTGTTTTTCATAGTTATTGTGGACTCTTAATGCGTAGGTTTCTCATTCTCTGTTCTATTATTTTTTTATTCTTTTATCAAACAAGAATATAATTATATTTGTCTCGATGCACTATTCAGAACAGTTCCCAGGTGTAGTTGTTGCCTGGTTGAATTCCTTCCGTCCTACAGTGTCGCCTCAAGTAACAAGTGACTTAGCTGAAGCACGATTATGATCATTTTATCTTGTTTCCTGCGTTTTCTTCCCCCTCCACGTGTTATCCATCGTAATGCCGCATTTGTAGACAATTCGCAACATAGCTATTCCTAGCCGATCGGGATGAGAAAACCGCATACTCTCCGAGCTTGGAGCGGGTTCGGCTTCTGTGGGGCGAGCATTGTCCCTATCCATTTCCGTTAAACACTAGGCAAACTCGGAGACTCTATGTCGGCGTCCTTTCTGCCAACTCTCTTTGGACAGAAGAATGCATGCGTGGGTTCGTAGTGGCTGATAAATTTGAGCGAACGTGTGGGCTATTAAGTATGATATAATAAACAAATGTCGGACTGAAAATTAGCACGTCTCTCAGCTTCAGACTTCCAGTGTCCTACCCGGCTGACTTGCTTTCACGCCAAGGCTATCGGTTTTCTCGGTCCGGGATAACCCGAACGCGTTATTTGCTTCTCGGGCTTCTCGGATTCGGGTTCTCGGCCCCCGCGGAACAGCAGCTAAGGGCGATCGTCAAGCTCTGTTGACTTGAGACTCCTTTACCGTTTTTAATCAGTCCATCTCCCACACTTTCCGGTGCGATTTTTACCACAGAATTCCAGATCCGGGCACCTGATACCCACAAAGTCGCGACTAATTTCGGCTTTCTCGGTTCGGATTTTCGCCTCTCTGGTTTTGTTCCCGGTGCTATATAAAGAGCGGAGTGGAGATAGTGAACCCTTTGGCGCCAACAACAAGGCTCCCCTCCATCCCAGTTTACCCCGCCCCTCAAGACATACAAGAAGAGACAATTTTTCTCTCTCTGAAGGGGAACCATCACAAGACAGGGCATCTCTCTACGGAGCACGATAAATTCACTGAATCGTTAAGGTGACGTAAGATATGGATATCCGGAGTTCCTTTCGGCTCAAGATCTGCAGGGCGATCAGCCGAAGCTGCCTCGACGACAAGCTGCCGGGGAGGGCCTCAATCTCGTGCGGCGGTCCTCCACAGCCGGCGGCGTCCCGACTTCAGACCTCGTCGTCTTTCATCCAGCGGCGAGCGGCAGGTCTTTCGTTGTTCACCATGCAACGGCCGCACTCCACTGGCCTGTCATTACGGAAGCCCTCTGTCGCCGTTGGGTGCTCGCGTGTTTCTCGTGGAGCTTCTCCGGGTTTGCGGTGCAGGTGATTTGGTGGCCTTAAGACGGCGAGCCTTGTGGGTCAGGACGTACTGCTCTTGGTTTGCCTCTTCAAGCCCCTGATCTTCGTCTTAGGTCGCGGATATTTGGGCTCGTCAAGGGAAAGTGATGTTCTTGCGACAGATGATTGCATTGCTTCGCTTGTATGTACAGATTAGCAATTGCTTTGTGAATTGTGAGTGTATTGCTTGGTTTGTCAGTTGTGTTGTCTGTGAGTTACGGCAAATTACTTCTGCCTGGTGAGCTTTTGGTTCTGTAGTCTCAGTTATAGTGTCATTCTGTTTGTGAGTTTTGGTTGTTTCATGTAACCAGATGTGCTTGAGAGTAAAAAGGATAGTACAACTCCTCATCCTCTTTTTCAATGTTGTGCCTCTCAAGCGTCCGAAAGCAGAGCATTACGTGAAAATTCAGACCAATTTTCAGAACATTATGAGAAATCAGAAATGAAACAACATTCTCAGCTGTGATTGATGAAACCTTATCAGCCAGGTGCACAAAAGTTTCTACCTACTGTTTTTGGCATTTAAAAAACCTTGGGCAATATACAAAGCTAATGAATTGAGGACTCTGCAGTGTTCAGAATTCTGATTCTGCGTGGCAAAATCTTGATCTTCAGAATGAAACGCGTAGGAATGTCTTTGTTCAGGCTATTCAACTTCAGAAAGCGCAATGGCAGCAACAGGAAGCAGAAATGGAAGCAGTCGATATTGGCGGGTTGGCACGGCAAAGACAATTCTATTATTGGGCCTGGCACCACAACACGGACCTAAATCGTCCTAATTAAGGCTTAGAAATCAGTCCATTGACGTTACCCTATCTGTTAGGTCGAGTTTAAGTTGATTAATCGTTGAAAGCGGTAATAACCTAGAAACCTTCACCCCTTTTTTTTTTGGCAAAACCATCCAAGTCACGATTGCGATGAAAGTCTACATGGTGTTTTGGATGACTGTGACATCGTAGTTAGAAAAAATGTGAGACACATAATTAGAGTGGACCTTACTCTCACTATTCCCTCTCTTCTCCTTGCAGCAGTTGCCGACAGGAAGGGTTGGCGGCTAGCGAGCCCATACAGTGGCAGTGGAGGTCAGCTTGGCAGAGGTGATTCGCGTGGCCTTCGACGGGGCGTTCGCCATGCGGCAAACTCAAAATGCGCGATTTGATGCTTACCGCGATCGGGCAGCGATCGCCCACCCTTCCCCCCTCCCGGCCTCCACCATTTCACGTTCTCATTGGGCACCCGCATATATTTTCGCTATTTAATTAAATTTATACATCTAAAGTTTATACACCTAAAGTTTAGACCAAAGTTTATAAACAAAAGTTTATATATCCTATCAAATTTAAATTTGAATTCAAATATATAGTTATCTATAATTCTAAAGTTATAGACCTAAAGTTTGTAGACCCCAAAGTTTATAAATCAAAAGTTTATATACTGATTCAATTTTAAATTTGAAATATACGATTTCAAATTGAATTTGAATTCAAATATTTTTTATATATAGTATTTAGCTTCTATCTAAAGTTTAGTACACCTAAAGTTTATATACCCAAAGTTTATAAGTCAAAAGTTTACCAATTACCCCAATTCAAAATTTGGGAATTTGAATTTGATTATATCTGATTTCAAATTTGAATTTGAATTCAAATATTTTGATATAGTATTTCTATTACATCTAAAGTTATACACCTAAAGTTTATAGACCCAAAGTTTATTTACCCGATTCAAACTTATGAATGTTGAATTCAAACTCTTAGTTTCATAAACCCAAGTTTATAAGTCAAAAATTTACATTAACCGTTTCAATTCTGAAATTTAAATTTAAATATTTATGATGTTGTGTAGGTAGAGAAAAAAAGAACAGGGAACGTAAGGGGGAAGGATGGGAACGAGCCATTATAGGGGAAGGCGCGGGTGATCGCTCCAGCGTAATCACCGCGCATTTAGGCGTACCCTAGATATGGCATGGCCCAGATCCAAGTGCTAGGGATGCCCCGTCGAGGAAGAGGTGGCCAGCATTCATGCTCTCCCAGTAGAACTTCGGCACCGCGCTAGAACACCCTCATAAGTGTCGGTGTCGTTCACGCTGGATGACGACAGTCACCGCCTTCGCTACCTAGTAGTTGACCATCTCGAATGGCTAGATCCGATTGCACCACCACATGGCACCGGTGTTCTCAGGCACAACAAAGCGAGGGAGGTTGACAAGGCGACTTGGGGACTTGCTAACCTTAGTGGCTTGAGCTCAAGCTCCGCACGCACCACACTTCATCGCTAGCTCCCGCAACCCTCACGATGTGCCGCCCTACCTGATGTCCCCCGCCTTTGCCATCGCATATGCATTACAGGTCTGGCGGTGGAAGCAGGCAATGGTAAGCTCATGATGAAGACGGTGCGACAACTTCGAGGGAGCTCACAGTTAAGGAAGCGTGAGCGGCTTCAAGCTCGAGATGGATGCGATGCAAGTTGTGCTAGGGGGGGGGAGGGGGGGGGAGCTACATGACCTCAGCGCGCCCGCCTCGGCTAGCTTTGTTGCCTTCGTCTCACGCGCGGAGCTCCCTGCCAACCTCTTCGCCGGCACTGTCTGCACGGTGCTCAAGCTGTTGCTCTTCATCGTCTGCCTCAAGCCCCCTCGTCACGGACCTCCCATTGCCGTTGCCGCCTCTCACGGACAGGCTCGCCAGCCCTCTCCCCGCTGACGAGCTCCTAGAGAAAAGAGGGGAGAGGAAGGGAGAGGAGGAAGTCCACTTACATGTTGACAACACATGTTTTTTAATTTATTATTTTTTGATGACTAAGATGCCATATCATCCAAAGCAACCATCCATATTGTCATAGGATCTAACTTGAATGGTTTTGTTAAGATGAAAGTAAAAAATTCTGATATTGTTGTTTAGGATACGAATTAAATTTGCGTAAAGATGAGGGAATGAAAATGGACTTATTTCTAAGGGAAGCTTCTCTTCGGATTCTTTTGGCCCAACTCGCCCAAGCCAGATTCAAAGAAGGGGAAAAAGATAACAACCGAAGGTCCCTCAACTTCTCATCGAGTTTCACCAATCGTCCTCCATATGACTCGCAAAACGCAGACATGATGGACATCCGCACTTACAACAACCGTTAACTTTTAGATTCCTTTCGGTGGTCTTTTGAACCCCGGTTTTATCCAACGTGTGGCGGCTGATGTCGCGGTGGGTACCTCACGTGAGCCCCTACATGTCAAGGTGTCCACCGTTAGCACTTTTCATCTCTTCTCTTTCTCTGTTTGCTTCTCCTCTTCTCTTCTGCGCACCTTTAGTCCTCGCCCACTTGTCGCGGGCGGTCAGCGGCGTGGCGTCAATAGCGTGCTCAAGGGGGCCGACGCGGGAGTGACGCGAACGTTTGGCCCTGTCGCCAGCCGTCCCGCGCCTGGGTGCGTGGTGGCGCTCCGTGGGCGATTCGAGGGATCACTGTCCTGACGGGGACGTTTCCTGCCGGGGCCGGGGCCGCCCGAGCTCGCACAGACTGACCGTGTACCTCGCTGGCGGCAAGGGGAAGGTGTGTGGGTGACGCTCACCAGCGGCGGGGCCGGTCCATGGTGATCGCGTCCACCTTCGCCAACGCCACCTACGCAGAGGCTGTCCGCTCGATCAGGAGGAGGAGGAAGCTGCGGGCAGGCTGGCGGAGGACGATGATGGCGCCTGCCGTACGTCATTGGCTGGCACTGCCCGGGATCCTGTACTGTTCGTGGGTTGGAGGTGCACGACGCCCGAGGCTTGCTAGCACCTGCATGGCAACAGCCCGCCTCCGCCGCCGGCGCATGCCACACTAGCTCTAGCATAGAGCTTAGCAGTGAGTTCCTTGCTTAATGGGTCTAACATATACTTCAGCATGATAGATATGAATCAACAAGCTAAGCTAGCCGAGCCTTGAGCTAATTAATTAATTAACAAAAGGTGAGCCAATATAATGCAAGACTCGATCCAAGCTTATAGATACGTTTACTACAGGTAAATTTTAGAGGTTCAAGTGCCCAGGGCATATATATTTTCTCTTTCTCTAGCAATTGTGTGTAGTATATCAGCAATAGCTTAATCCAACATCATCAAGTATTGGTGTGGTTGTGTGTTTGGTTTACTTTCACATATCTATATATGAGTGCTAAACCAGATTATTCTGGAATGCTCTCTCGGCAGTCAAGTCGCATATGCATCATGAGATCGATTATGCATACTCCTATCTATCGCAGTTCAGTCGCAGTTGCTCATTTGCTCTCTTTCCTCTGCATCAGGGCATGGGGATGCCGACGCTAGGGCGCCACGGCGCGAGCTCACTGCCTCCCCGCCCCCTCGCGTGCGGGCCGGGCGCGGTGGGGCGACGTGCAGGAAGGAGGCGGGGACGGGCGGCGGGGTGGCGTAGGACGGCGGCGGCGGCCGGCGTGCCGGCGAACGCTGACGTCATGTGCTCCATCGCCGCGCCTCCTTACCTCGGCGGACAGCGCGGACTGCCGGCCTGCGCGACTCCTTCCCAGACGCCCACCTCTGCCCGTCGCCTCCCGCCGTTGCGACGCTGGTTGCCCGTCCTCGGGCACCGCGCGCGTCCATCGCCGGCGCCGCGAAACGTGCGGGAGCCAAGCCCTTTCCAGCAGGCCGCCGCTCTCCCCCGCTCGTCAAGCGCCTGCAGCGCCGGGTGCGAGCGCCGGTCCCGGCAAGGTCCACAGAGGGATGCGGACCCGCGGGCAAGTAATCCTCCCTAATGCTCCACTCATATGATGTTCACACATGCGGGGCCCCACCATGGCCATAGTTTCTCTGATTAAATTCCCTCATTTCCTTTGATTCACTATATATATGGGTAACCACTTGTGGCCGGTCGACCTGCGCCCCGGTCAGGAGGGAAGTAAGAGGCTAGGCCTGTCCGACGTGGTATACCTGACATATTGGTGGCCCAACGTGGGTCCACGCTGCACTCAGCTGCCAACGTTTTCAAGGCTAATCCGGGGTCAAAGCCGCCCGAGGGACCCTAGTTTACGACTGGTTTATTAAGTTTGGGGGGGAATGCCGTTGTAGTGCCGGTTTTGCGGTTGAATGACGATTTTTTGTAACTCATGATTAAAGTCTGGAGGGACATATTGGTGTACCTTTTTCCTTAAAGAGGACGGGAGTCGTAAAAGTATGAGTCAGCTAGTGCGTCGCACCGCGAACGAATCTAGTCCCACGAAGCACTACGACTCGCACATTGTGTTTCATCTCCTGGAATCTGTTCAGCTTGCTCACATACCCTTTCCATTGATGCACTTAGTGTAGTGGACTTAGCTTTCTTTTACTCAGCATCCTGTAACGTCTTCGCACTACACCCGCTAGTCTGCTTTCCCATCTCTGTCTTCTCACCCGCCGTGTCACAGCCATTGGCGACAATCCTGAGGGAGCTGCTGCCGATCTGATGGAGGAAGTGGAAGTACGGTTCTGCTGAGGGTGGGATCGGGTGGCTGGCGGAGACCATCTCTGGAGAAACACTGGACGTCACGACAAGCTGGATGAGTGGATTCGCCAGGTTGAGAGACTCAGCCGATGCACACGAAGAAACATACAGACGTCTGCAAGATCGAGATGGTAGGGAAGGGAGGAAAGAGGACGTGGTCATATAGGAGGCGAAAGATTCCGCGGATTTGGGCGAACTCAGGCAACACAGTCCTCTGTTCCAGATCCCATTCGCGTCTGTCAGGGGAGCTCTGCTCTACGACGCCGATTGACGCCGTCGACGAGCTCGACTACTTCAGGCTACAGCAGCAGGTCAAGAAGGTAAAGCGTGTTTTGCAAGATGCTGATCCACAGGGTGTTCTATACAGCTATGCCAGCATGTCACTCACTGACGCTGATTTCCGGTTCCCTTTCTTTCTCGGAGTTCGCATAGCTTACTCTTTGGTTCACGATGCATGTCTGAAAGCGCGGAGAGGCATGGAGGCGGAAGCGGAGAGCTAAACAGAGAGAACCGTGGGACCACGCTGGTGAAGTGAAGCGCAGCGGCTGCCGCTGGCACAAGCCATCGGTCTGGGGTATGGCAGCACTTTGTAGAATCTGTGGAAGAGAAAAACGGAAAGGCCTCGCGACAAGCCAGTGTCGCTGACGTTGGCCAAGCGGTGGTCCATGCGGCTTCCGAGCATGGGACTTCGTATTGCACAATCACCATGCAGTGGCAAATGCTAAAAGGAACGTGGGCAACTGATCAAACCGCAAACTTTCTCAGGTAGTACTAACTTTTTTTTTAAGTAATAACGCAATCCATTACGGAACTTCAATTATAACTTGATACTTCTCTTCTCAAAAACTAAGATCAAGTTCTTTACTGTCGTGCCCAGACGAGGGTGCAGTAAATGGTAATTCTACTGCAACTCGGGTAGTATCCGATCAGGCATGAAAAAGGATGAAGAACAGAGGAGGCTTCACAACAGACCACAGTGGCGGCTAATTCTCACCCTTGGAAACAAGACTGAAACTTTCACCCGGATCCCACACAATGACTCATCGGTTAGCAAGGCATGAATGATGTTATGAGGCTATGACGGATCTGCCAAGTTCCAATCAGAGTCGTGCAGAGTCAACCTCCGGCCACAATGCAACACATTCATCTTATCTCTTTGAGTCGCCAAAGTTTATGGGAGGCGATGCAGAGTGGAAATCCTTAAAAAATCTGAGTCATGAGAATAAAATCCAATGGAAATACCGTCCTGCCAATTGTCAGAGCCGATCGGAGGGATAGGGAAATCCATCTGTCCATGAGTCCTATCAATGATCCGAATCGGGAACTGCAGTTGAGATCAAGATTGATGGGTCCATGATATCTCATAAATTTTGATGTGGTTAGGAATTACAAGGGAGATTTTAGAGTGCGTCTCCCACGACAGATGTTTATCAGGATACAGCACTTTAACATGCTTCAGCAGGATCTTGGAAACAAATGAAATACATAAGAAGTTCTGTGCTTTTGGATGCATGTCTGTGGATGTCACTACAGAAGAATGTTGGACATAAACTACTGGTCCCTTAAGCATCCTATATCATGTGGAATACCCACAAGCAGAGTAACTAGGTAAATTACATGAAGATCATTGTGACAACTCGAATACAGAATTTCGCCAAAAGGTGTGGGGCAGAGATCAATAAATATTTAAAAGCTCATGCATAAGATGGTGATATATGTCACTCTCATTTACAAGCATATGCATTTAGGATAGTAATGATCAACCTGCTAGTAATCAAATTTTGGAGAATCGTCGCAGAAAATAGTTAAGGAACTAAAGGCAAAACCCATTGGCAGCAAAAACCCGTGGGCTCCTACTTACAGCAAGGAATCTTAACTGAGACCATTGGATCAGCATTATCTATCGAGACACAAAGAGATGCAGTCCTGAACATCTGATTCGGCATCAGCTTGCTGAAGTTCAGTTATGATTATCTACCTACCAACTACAACTCTTTCTCTATTGTTCTCTTTTCCCCAGGGTTACTAATTTCCGTAAAGCAGAACTGGAAATACAAATATGGATTCTGCAGGATTTGTTAGAACAATCCAGTGAGAAGTGTGGAGCATGAAAGATGCAAATACTATCTGAGGGTGCGACTCTGGTTCTTTAGGCAAGCTGAAAGTTGTTCGTCTTCCATCGAAAGTTTTGTTATGGCACTGACTCTTATGCAGATTTAGCAGAATGGTGTTTCCACAACAGAATGTGAACTATAGATCGACATCAGAGTGCAGAAGATTTAGCCCCGAGTAATACCGTCATTTGTCAATAAGTGAATCATCTTGCATATCGCTGGGTCAAAATGGAAAATATTTCATAACGAAGGAGTTTGAGAAAGTTTGGCTGAAAGTTGTACGTACAGGATAAGTCTGGAGGACATTGGTACTGTATTGGGCATATGAACCCTCATTTTTTAATCCTTCGAGATGCTTTTCAAGGAGGCTCAACATAATTGCGACTGCTGCATATTCACTAGGAAGTTATGATGGCTTGATTCCTTTCTTTCAAGTTGGTGAAACTACACATCTCAGGTATCTAGGACTTGAGAGAGTAGAGGGTCCAATCCAGAGCCTGAACAGTGTTACATCTTCAAGTACTAGATATTGGTCCAAATGGATTTGTCTGTGTTATACGCTGATGACATAAGTAAATCTGTCAGCTCGCGGGCATCGTTGTTTGCACCAATAAAAATGAGGTGTCTTCTCATTGCTAGCCATGGTGAAATGGCCTGCACTTCAGAAACAACAATTTCCCAAGGTTGAGAATTCTAATGGCTTGAAATAACACAACTTCAACGCATGAGTGAGCTTGTAGACACTGGGTTGTGCTTCAAACCTTGACACAATCAGTTGAACTTTATTAGCGGAGGCGTGGGGCACAGCCTGAAAGACCAACATCCTTGGAGAGACTAATTTGTTCTGGAAGGGTGTACGGAATGGGTCTGACAGTGATGAGAGCTCACAATGAAGTACACCATGTGTTGGAGCTTTGAATATGGATGCGTATGGTACATGATACCGCACAGACCTGTCTATGTCAGCTCAGAAGACAGAAGGGAGAGAGACTGCAATGAGTGATGTAATGGTGG